>JADRCD010170954.1:0-11606 GCA_019843815.1 Montemys delectorum
CACTTCTAAAAATCAATACTAAAATAATGAATAGCTCATTTTAAGTGAACAAACACTTAAAGAGATATTCTTAAAATATACATTTGAAAGATGCTCAGCCATCATTAATCACCAAGTAAAAGCAAGCTAAGACAAAAGTAAAATACCACCTGCAAATTTCAGTACCTAAAATTTAAAAAGACTGACTGTATGTTGTACTAGACACTGAAAAAGGGAAACTCAACCTGTGAGAACATATAATGCTATTATCATTTCAGAAAAATCCTTCATTCAGTTTCTTACTAACATACAACTATGAACAACTGACACCTGCAGACTTTGTAGGTAGCCAAGAAAAATGAAACCTTACATTGACAAAACACTTGTACAATAGTTTTTGCATAAAGTTCATTTATAATAGGTCCAAACTGAAAAATAAACAAGTATCCACCTACCCATTTTCAGTTAAATTGTGATATGGCTCTGAAGTGGAATACTACTAAACCATAGAGAATAATAACAACGTAAGTAATATTATGTTCAACATCAACATTGAGTGAAGTAAGCCAACTTCCACTGAATAAATACCAAATGATTCCATTTGTGCGATATTCAAAACCTTGTGCAACCAATCAGTAATGGTGAGCAGGAGAATGATAGCTGCCATGCAAAGTATAAACTGACTGGCAGACAACAGTGGGGAGAGGGAACTCAAGAGTCCACCTCCAACAGACAGACAGGGCCTCAAGTGGAGGGGGGGGAACCAACCCACAGTCAAAAACTGACCCAGAATTGTTCCTGTCTAATAGAATTGCAGGGATAAAATGGGGAAGAGACTGAGGGAAAGAAGGTCCAATGACTGGCCCAACTTGGAACCTATCTCATGGCGGTGAGGTTAGGAGGGAGGCCTGACACTATTACTCATGATTTGATGTACTGACAGACAGGAGACTCGCATGGCTGTCCTGAGAGGGCCTACCAGCAGCTGACCGAGAGAGATGCAGATACTTACCCCCAACCATTGAACTGAAGTCGGGGACCCTTAAGGTTGAATTAAGGGAAGGACTGAAGAAGCTGAAGAGAAGACCAGCAGTCTCAACTAACCCGGACTCCTGGGAGCTCCCAGAGACTGAGCCACCAACGAGGCGGCAGACATGGGCCGGTCTGAGGCCCCTGGCACATACATAGCAGATGACTGCCTGGTCTGGCCTCAGTAGGGGAAGATGTGTCTGATCCTTGAGAGTTTTGAGGCCCCAGGGAAGGAGGTTTCCTTGGGGGGGGGAAGGGGCAGGGAGGAGGAGCAACCTCTCAGAGGCAAGGGGGAGGAGGAATGGGATGAGGAACTGTGGGAAGGGGGACCAGGAGGGAGGCAACAGCTGGAATCTAAATAAATATTTTTTTTAAAAAATGACTGACAGAGGAAACAGAACATTCTGCTATAATGGAAATGTCTGAAGCCTTGGTAGAGTAATATTACATGAGTCCTTACATTAACCAAAGTGCAAACTGGCCATGCTTGGAGGCACACACTTACAGTTCCAGCACTACAGAGGATTGTGAACCTGCCACATAAAGACATCCTGCCTCGGGAGGAGGGAGGATCCAACTGAACCCTGTGAGCTCCCTCCACTGAAGTACATCTCTTCCTCCAGACCAAATATGTAAAGTACATCATACTCCCTGCATATAATAAACAAAAATGGCTGTTTTCAGGAAATATGGTTGTTGACTAATTCAAATCTGCATGGAAATGTCTAAGTTCACCTAGGGCCTATACTTTCTATTCTTAAGCAGAGCTAACTAACACCTGAGGATTATTTTACAACTATAATTCCAGCTCTCATATTAAGAAATACATGAGATTTTCACCATTATGACAAGATCTCTGAGGAAGGATAAGGCAGGAAGGATTTACTCTGGCCCGTGAACCTTTGGCAGTCACTACTGAACAACACATGATGTGTGGCAAGGACAGGAAAAGAAGGCAGTTCACCTCATGGTGTACAGGAAGCAGGAAGAGAGAAGGAGCCAAGACACACCTTTCCAGGACAGCCTCAGTAACCGACTTCCTCCAACCAGGTCTGCCACCATACACAACAGAGATTTAATGTGCTAGGTCGCAGCATATAGGATTCTACCACTTCCCCAAAGCCCAGCAATAGCAAGTAAACTCCCAACTCATGAGCTCCCAGAAGAATTTCATTTCCAACCCCTAAGTCAGCATAACACATTTAATCCCAGATGAGCTTAAGTGATCCTTCAACTGAACCCCCAAAATGGAATAAGCTGCATATAAGGATGCGTGCATTGATATTTTACCAAACCTCCTAATGTTTTATTTTAAAAATAAATAAAAGATATATAATTTCTTCATTTAACCAAAATATTATGTTTTTTTTAAAAAAAATTGTCTTCAAACTCAAGTAAAAGAAAATCCTTAAAACGGATGCACACAGAGAAATAGGCCCGGGTATTGTGTCACAGCGGTGCCACAGGTAACATGCCTTCTAACATTATATGAGAACCAGAATTACACTTTGAGGTCCTATAGTGAAATGGCCATGAGGGGTATTTTATCTTCTATGCTAGATTTGATTGGGAGCAGATGAGTTAGGTGGTTTGAGCGTATTTTCTCCAGGCAAATTATTGCCACTTATACATTGTTAACTGTCATTCCTGCCTATAAGAAGTAGCACAATGAATGGTGTGTGTTCGCATGATCATAACTTAAACAAGTTCTATGAGGTCTTTAGAAAACATTTAAACTTGCTTAGAGTTGATAAAAAAAAATATTTGAAGTGTGCTGGGGCACACCTTTAACCCCAACACTCGGAGGCAGAGGTGAGAGGATCTCTGTGAGGTTCAGGTCAGCCAGGGATACACAGGGAGACCCTGTCCAAAAAGAGAAGATGGGAATGGTTAAACAAAGCAGCCCTGGTTAAAAATACTTTTATTAATCTTTGTGAATTTCCAAGTGTTTCAATGAGATTCCCAGGCTGCTCCCAGGCCCTGTTGAGCTCTACAGTTGAGCTCTGCTCTGCAGCGTAGCCTACCTGTGCCCTCCTCTGCACCTCCAGGAGAAGCTCGGAGTACTGGAACTCCAGCTCCTTCTTTTGCTTCTGCCAGCAGCTCTCTTGGGCCTTGATCTGTTCTGCCACCTTGGTGAAAGTGTCTTCCTGGGTCTGCTGAAGCTCTCTCATTGTATCAGACTTGTTTTTACAGATATACTCCAGGTGGCTTATCTGTCAATGGAAATGAAGTAGAGATTGAGACATGGCTTCACATCTGTGGATGACACACTCAAGAAAAGACCTACAATCGCCACTATATTTTACCTCTAAGATTACATAAATATATTGTTAAAATGTAAATAAATAAGAGCCAGAACTTATGGGGATAAATTAGACAATTTAACAGAAAATGGCATCATTTGTATACCTAAACAATAAATTTTTATTTTTCCTCCTTCTAATAAGGTAGCTTTTTCTGTAATCAATTTTACAGAGACAAATTAGACAATCACTCTTATTTCTAAAACTGAAACTCATTTCAGTTCTATTCAGGCTATTTCAGATGTCCTTCAGTGAGAAAGAAATACTTATTTAAATGAGACTTACAAATGCATATACATTTCATACATAATAATGCAGAACATTACCTCCAGTTTTCATATTAACAAACACTAAAAAGGAAACCCTTCTCTTCTAGCATGCATACCAATTAATTTTCTGAAGCTATGAGCAACGATTAAAAATATCATTGCAGAGACACAAAGCACATATTTAATTTACTTAATTTAATTATCAGTCTTGTTAACCCATTGCACATAGACTCACAGTCCCAGCAACATCTCTGTTCCTCAGTTTATTTTCCCATTTCTCAGGCCTACTTCACAAGGCCTTGAGTTATACTCCCAATATGCTAAAGATAGAGATTTTACCTTGAAGTTGGACCATTTTGTTAATACAACACATATTTTTTAAATTCTTACTTAACAGCAACTATCCCTGTGACTGAGATCCAGATATTGCACTACAATGTATTTGTCACAAGCACAGTTCTGATCAGCTCAACAGCCCAGGGGGAAGTAACAATATCTTAAATGGCAACATACATGACCTGATACACCTCTTAGCTTCCTATAGCAAGAGCAGGCATTTTATCTGTTTCCAAAAGACTGAATTCCTAGGCTTATAGAATAGTAAAGTAACCATAAAGTCTACTGTTTTCAGAGATACATTTCCCCTTCTAAAGTATGGGTTGTCATTTTCTCACAAAGTTTGTGGCATGTGAAGAAACAAGTCAAAATGTAACTTAAAATTTTCTAAGTACTTTAAAAAAAAAGTACTTCATATTTCCTAAGCAAAGACTTTTAAGATGATGTTTTTGAATAACTACATCCTGTTTCTATTTTATGCTAACATAAAGAGTTGGTTTATTAATGTAAATGACTAAGTTCTTTGAATTGCTTCATCAGTAAGATTAATTTATTTTCTCTTAATTAGGTCCCTGTGGCTAATACTGGCTAGTAGTATTAGCATGTCCTGCTCAGAAAGTGGAGCTTAGAGACTTCATACAGACTTCAGTCACATCTACATGCCCACAGCAATGGCATCAAACTGAGCTGTAGACAAGCCATAATTAATGGTACTGAATTATTAACATCCAAATTCTTTTTGAAATAAGATGAATGTCAGCCTCTCTTAATGATACTGTGATGTGGACAAATGTCACTGAATTTAATGGAGGTGTCTGGTGCCTGAGGACAGTTACCTTCTCATTAGCCCTGTTAAGGTCTGCAATGAGGGCATCAACATTCTCCTGCAAGACTGCACAAAGCTCAGACCAAGAGAATTTATCCAACATGCCTTCTGGTTGTTTTATGAGCACACAGCCTGCGACCAAGTGCTGATACAAGGTGTGAAGGAAGGTTAGCTTCTCCTGAAAGAAAGAAGGACTCGTTAACTCCTGAAAACAAACACCGCAGGAAGTAAACTACGTAAGACAAATACTATAGAATTTATCTTTTAAATCTAGAATGAAAATGCTCAGGTTTCAGCTACTATCATTTAGATGGCCTTTTCCATGGCATTCGGAAACAAGCCTTCTATATAAAATACTGGGTACTTCTTAGACTGGGATTCAAAGCACAACTGTAATTAGATGCCGGAGCACCGGATCTGTGATCTAGCTTACTACTGCTGGTAATGTGAGCACCTGTTTAGGTCTAGTTTTACTATCTGTAACACGAGGGGTAATTTTTTTATAAGAACCTTTCATTTGAAACCAATATAGTAATTCTATATTTTCCTACTTATATTCTAAGAAACAGGTATTAAGTTATAAAATGGCATGGAGATGAGTGTTATTCCACTCTAGTGAAAGGCAAGGTACTTATGTGTCTGCAATCACACAGCTTTCTTCTTCCCCCACAGATTCTACTCTACTTATCACCAATAGGAAAGCCATCCCAAGCCCCGTAGGCGAAGCACACAGTCATATGAAAGATACAGAAGAAGGGCTCATTTATTTTCCCCCACTTAGAGGTTTATATTGTATTGGGCACACTGGGCATCTGTGGATGTTTAAGCATTACAAAGTAACAGAGCAGTTTAAAGTGGACACGTTTTCAAAACTGCCCAGTTAGAAACGTGTTTGGAACACCCTTTAAAAACATATTGTCATTATGATCATTAACTATCCACTGCCAAACTGAGAATGGCCTTGAGACATTTACTCTGTTCTAGAATCCAGTATAGCCCTGACTTATCTTGAACACATTTAGAAGATTTAGTTACTAAGATGACATCTCTATAGATATTTCATCTCAAAAGATGAAGTAACTGTGATACTATAAAATGAATATCTTATGTGGATAAAGTCAGCTCCCTCAAAATGTCTCTATATATCAGCAGGAGGGAAAAAAAACTTGAAAGACGAAAAACTAGGAGAAAATGAAAATTAAAGTGATGATTAAAAATGATGATTATATATAATGGTTTGTATGTGCTTGGCCCAGGGAGTGGCACTATTAGAAGATGTGGTCCTGTTGCAGTAGGTGGGGCCTTGTTGGAGTAGGTGGGGCCTTGTTGCAGTAGGTGGGGCCTTGTTGCAGTAGGTAGGGACTTGTTGGAGTAGATGTGTCACTGTGGATGTGGGCTTTAAGACCCTTATCCTAGCCGCCTGGAAGCCAGTATTCTACTAGCAGCCTTCAGATGAAGATGTAGAACTCTCAGCTCTCCTGCACCACGCCTGCCTGGATGCTGCCATGTTCCCACCTTGATGATAATAGACTGAACCTCTGAACCTGTAAGCCAGCCTCAATTAAATGTTGTCCTTATAAGAGTTGCCTTGGTCATGGTGTCTGTTCACAGCAGTAAAATCCTAACTAAGACAGTGTATTAAAAGTTTTGTTTTGTTATTGGAAATTGTAGCAACCATTTTCTTAAACATTTCAAAATAAGGCACATTAATTCACCTATATACTATCTCATTTTTTCAGATATAGTAATTTAAAATTAAAATTAAGCAAATAAATACAAAAAAACCCACTGGCTCAAGAAATAAAAGTTGATGCTCATGATGGCACACGCATGCCTTTAGTACCAACACTTAGGAGGCAGAGATAGGAAGATCTCTGTTGACTTTGAGGGCAACCTGGTCTACATAGTAAGTTCCAGGATAGCCTGAGCTCTGTAGAGAGACCCTGTCAGAAGGAGGAGGAGATGGAGAAGAAAGAGGAGGAAGAGAAAGAAAGGAAAAACTGCTACTACAAATATACTAGGTATTGTTCCTTTCTAAGCAGTTAAAGATGATGTCTGCATTTTTAAGTGGGTTGAAATGTATAAAGAACTTGTACAATTATACAAGTCTAATTCTCAGGCAGACTAAAGCCCTCCTCCACACTTTTACTAATGATCACAGCTCTCTACTCAAAGCAGCTCCTCCTCCTTCAGAAAAGCTCACTGTGTCGCATACAGTGCTTTTCACTTGGGCTGTGACAAACCAGCCATGGCAGTCATCCATTTGGCATGAAAAGATCATCATAACATCCACAATCATTTCACACATGTTGAACCCAACCACGGCACTCTGGCCACTGACTTTACAGTACAGTCAGACTTCTAGTTTCCTTTATTTTAATCGTTATCTGATAGATACAACAACCCCAAACCCTTCATGTGGACACAATTGAAATACCAGACTTGAAGACTGGAAATAATGTTTCCTTTTTATTCTCTTGGCACTGGGGTTTATCTTTGTTGAAATAATGAATTCAATATGCAGGAATTTACATAAATGAACCCACCAACTATCCCAGAAGTGAAAGAAAACTATAGACAGAACAGACTCATACAGAATATGAAATTTTTGTTATATTTTAAGAAGTCACTGATAAGACTGAGGAGACAACTAAGCAGTTAAGCATACTGACTACTCTTGCATGGGACCCAGGTTCAAATCCCAGCACCAACATGGTGGCTCCCAAAAGTCTATAGCTCCGGTTCCTGGGGATCTAATACCCTCTTTTGGCCTCTGTGGGCATCAGGCATCCACATGGTGCGCAGCACCCGTACAGGCAAAACTCCCATAGGCATAAAAATAAATAAATCTCAAAATAATTTTAAGAAGTTACTAATAAATAAAAATGGATAGATAGGTAACTGAGTTTTCCCAATTTCCCTTAGTATCTCATAATTACCAAGGAAAGGGGGGCTGTCTGGAGATATTAGTCTTGTTTTACAATTATGGAAATTGAGACATGGGACAACAAACCTACATGGCTTGCCCACAGCCATGCTTGCTGTAAACAGAAAAAGCAGGATCCAAGTCCAAATCGACTTGGTTATACAAAAATTCTTTCCATCAAGCCAAGCTGTAAGATGACTCTAATAAAAAATGATGTTGTTACTGGCAAACAGGCCAACCTTGACGAGCCAATAAGGAACATGGTATCCTGAGATACGACAGATCCAAGCAGGGGAGAAAGTCAACGGTCCAAGTGACATGAGGGCTGAAGCAGGTTGCTTTTGTTTCTCACAGAGCCGGAAGTGATTTTGCAGCTGTGAGAAACATTTCAAAGTGTGACATTCAGAACAGTTTTTAAACAAAATCAAATACGAGTAACACTGGTCACTGGGGCATGTAATACACACAGCTGAGGTCCGGGCCAGGCCTTCCTAGCTCCCCTCTGCCTGGGGCAGGTACCTCAGTGTCCTTCTGGAAGGCCTGGGACAGCTTCTGCAGCTCGCTCTCACACTGTGCTGCACAGGCCTTCTCCTTCTCCCAGCAGTGCAGCACGTTCTGTAGCTCCACCTTCAACGAGGTTATCAGAGCCTCACGGTCTGCGCACTTAGCGCGTAAGTGACTTAGCTCCTTATGGACCTCGGTCAGCTTATCCTGCAGCTCCTGTCAGAAACACCAAGTAAAGAGACCGGAGGGATGGCAGAAGGTGAGGGGCACACAAATAACAAATACACCATGAAAACCTTCAAAACACCAGTGTAAAATAATCACCGTTTGTTTATAATGCTAAACACTTAGGGTATTTTATAGAATCTATTTTCCAAGTAGAACGTTTTCATTCAAAATTAGAAAAATTTCCTTTCAATTCATTATATTAAAAGGGTACTTTAAAAAAAACTTTAATAACACTTAAGTGACACAGAAAACCGTAAATGTCTTTACCTTTAATATGAGGACATATATTTTCCATATGACATTACAAATACTAATACTGATTAAAAAAAACTGAACAATGAGACCTAAATTTCTACTAAACTATGCTATCAAACAGCCCATTAGAAACTTAGGTTCAACGAATACTAGGAAACTCAAATTTTGCAACTCTGTAGCCAAAACTAACTCAGACAATAAAATCAACTCTTTTCCTGAGCCTTAGCCAACTGTGGTCTCAGTCCATTAACCAGACATGATGTACTACAAACAATGGCTCAACCCAGAAAAGACGGAACTGACACTCCTGACACACACTCTTACATGAAATGTGTTCAATACTTATCTAAAGCAAGGCATTCAATCTCAAAGCACTTTAGTCTGTAATATTATAATCACATCAGGGAAATAAAGTTTTCCTTTAACCAAAACAGTTTGATCAACAAAAAGTGTAAATGTGCATTCAGAAATACTTTGAAAATGGAAGCTTTATTTTCTGGTATCTCTAAAATAATCCCTTCATAATATATTTGTTTCTTAACAAGAGGAAAAAGTTTTGTTGAACTGTAATACCTTTGTATTTTTAATGTGAGACTCAATCTTTTGTTTGGTAGAATCGAGTTCGTTGGATGTCTTTTCCTTGGCATCATTTATGTTGTTTAGCTGATGAAAGAAAAATAGCTCTTTGACTTTTCTTCAAGAAGGAGTGACCCAAATGCTTACTATGTGATTACTTAGGCATAACTGTTTCAACAGTGATTGAGTCTTAGGCACAACATTTCTTCTGGTTAAAGGCTATACAGTCTCTGTCACATGCTTACCTGGCTGCAAAGAGAGCATTCAGCCTTAAAACGCCAGGGATGCTCTTACTACGCCCACTATCTAGATAAAAGAATTTCATTCTTACTGTAAACATAGCTTTATTCTTAAAATCCTACTGGACCGAATGCCAGGAGCAGTGGCATCTATAAGGGAAGAGGCAAGAACAGTTCGGGAGACTATTGCTTTACATCAAGAGGTTATTCACTGGTCCCTCACTCCGCATGACAGCTTCGGGGTCAGTCACAGGCGGTCCTACTGGGAAGGCTGTGGCAGGTCATCAGTTGGTCCCGCTCCGCCTGTGATTTATTTTCTTTGACAGTTCATTCTTCTTTCTGTCAGGCTGCTCTTTTTGCTTTCTTTGCGGCCACCCCCTTGCTCTCCCCACTGCTGTCTCTGGCACTGGTTCACAACAAAGCACATTACTAAGCCAAAGCCTGCTGAGTCGACTTTTCAACTGTGCTGAGGATCATGTGACATTCATCCTCCCAAATACCAGTTCGCTGTGGGTAATGTTCCTAGTTACTCCACAGCTTCCAGGCCTAGGCCTCAGAAGAACTTCAAAACTACTAACAGTCCAGGCTGTCTTGTCTCTCTAGGAAAGACTTAGAAATGTCTGTGCTTCAAAGAATTTAATTATTTTAATGGTCACTTTTTTCTTGTGAACAATTACAGAAGGTGTTTTAAAAAACAGCTAATCCTTCTTTGTCCACCCTGCACACCTAAAGTAAAATAAGACTCTACCAATATAGTACACAAAGTGAACTTGCAGGCTTTGAATTACATAAGACAAAGAGATTAACTCTAAGCTATGTGACTTGTCTATGGCTATACAAAGATCTGTTGTTTTGCTAACTAATGTAGTTACTACATATGCAAATTTGACAAGAAATATCTAGACAAACTCTTCAATTTTTAAAGCATGAACTCATAAAATATTTTAATACCCAAGAAAATTATTAACTCACATACTAAACAATACAAATGAGATGACAAACAGAAGCATGAGCCTTTTTAATCTGCAAATTAACAGCTTTCAGTCTACATCAAACAGATATTTGTTTTTAAAAACTTCTAACAACATTTGACTCCCTTTAGAGCACGAAAATTAATTTCTGTGTTTTATTAAGATTTCTGCGGTTTAGAAACCGTTAAACTCTTAATGAAACCTAAATTCTTCAAGCTACCCACAGATCATAAACATGCTAACATTTAAATGGAGAATGTTTCACTTAAATTCTCTGCACAGATAAATTACTCAGGCCAAAGGACAGGATCCTTTCATTGTATGTCTGCAGAATTACAAAATGGGAGTGAGACACTACTTTAGGCCACACTTGAAGAAAGAACAGTGACAAGGGTTTATTATTTCTGTATCTGTGAAGCTGTCAATTCAACATCCCCAATCTTTTTGACCTTTGTAACAAGCAAGGGCTGCATACTGGTACTGCCCGAAGGCCGTGTGTGGAGCCAAACAGTCCACGTGTTACCTCATTAGATGCATCTTCCAGCTTGTTCTGGTAATCTGTCAAGGTCCGCCTCAAAGTCTCAAGGACGACAGAGAAGCTGGGAGGCTTATCTTTGTCCTTGTGGATGCCTGGAGAAAAGTAGGGGATGAAAACACACCCTTAAAGTCACATAGGCTCAAAAGCTAAGCAAACAGTAACAGAGACATTACAATTAGTAAGAAAGCCAACAAGACATGAAACATTGAACAGAAATTAATTCTCTAGGCACATGGCTGTACAGCCAAGTACTGATACTGTTTCTAAATAAATGACCAAATTAAAATATAGTAAGTTCAAGTGTGTTTCTACCTTATCAAGACACTTATCTTCCCCTACATCACCTAAGCAACAGCAGGGATGTATGTATCTATAATCTACCGATTAAATCATCTCCATTAGCACTGTTTAGAGAGAATTACTTATATTTACTGTCTCTGTTTATGATCAGTCAGGCATTTTACAATAAGCTATTTTGCTTAAACAATAACTTCTGAGTCAAGAATATATCATTTTCTACTATGCTTAGAAATACTCTCTAATACCTACAATTTTCAAATTGTAATTTTTAAATAAACAATAAAACGTTACTAAACATATAGCTCACACTATGTCTTGAGGAAAATC
>JADRCD010170969.1:0-40991 GCA_019843815.1 Montemys delectorum
TCCATTTTTTGTGTACCCTTGAACCATGCCTATCTTAAATAAACGTTGTCTTCTGTTGGATTGAGCTTGCAGTATTCTGACTTTGACAGAACAGGCTGTTTCTTGGTACTAGTCAAACTGCTAATTGAGTTGTTAAGACTTCGTTGGCCCTGGTTTTTGTTTTTGTTTTGTTTTGAGAGGGTCTTATGGAGCTCAGGCTGACTTCTGACTGCTATATAATCGAATGTAGTTGGTGATTACCTTGAACTTATGATCCTCCTCTTTCTACCTCAAAAGTAGTAAGATTATAAGTGTCCACCATCATTTCCAATCTGCATGGTGCTGGAGATCAAACCTAGGGCTTGATGCATGCTAGGCAGGCACTTTACCAACTTAGTTGCATCCGGAACCTTGAAAGCCCATGTTCTTTAATTATTGATGTTTCTGGCAAGTGTAGATTCAGATATTGGTAGCTTAGTAATAGTTTTATTCCCCATTGTTAGTTACATAGAAGCATTTCAAAATGGCGTTTTCATTTTCTGTCACGATTCATTCAGTACTTAGTGTGAAGTTGTCATGTAGAAAACACACAGGAGTTTTTATTTTTACTTAGAAAATCTGTTAATATAGCTTTCACTTTGAGTAACTCCCCCTTGACCTCTTTTTCTGCCCTAGAAACATAAATAATTGTTCCTTTTCCTTTAGTGACAGTTTTCTTATTTAAATAATCTTTACATCTGTGTGTTCATGGGCCCTTAATAAAGCAGAAACTCCCATCTTCTCATTGCTCACATGCAGATAGTATTAAGTCTCTCGTTTTCATTTGTGTATTTAGGCAAAATTTGGATTGGAAATGAGCTTACTCATTGGGGAGTGGGGTAGAGAATGAAGAATAGGATAATAAAGGAACCATTGAAATTAATACATGGAAATTTCTTTCCAGGGATGTCTTACAAAAATTAAAGCATAAAAGATTTTTTTCGGTTTTGTTTTGTTTGTTGTTGTTTTGGTTTTGTGTGTGAAGGCCAGAGGCCAGCTTTTAGGAGTCCCTGCAACTTGGGTCCCAGGAATCGAACTCAGGTCTTGTCAGCAAGTGCATTTACCTACTGAGCCATCTCATTAGCCCTGGATTTTTTTTTTTTTTTTCCAGCTTCAGTTTCCTGGGCACTCGGGGTAAATGTGCTATTACCACTGGGTTGCAAATGAAGCAAGAACTTAGGAAGTTCAATTTTTTGGTTTGGTTTGGTTTTTGGTGGCTTGGAATTACCTTTCATGATGGCCCCTGGGGAAGATGAGAGATCTGCCTCCAGCTTACTTCAGCCTTATGTCTTCTAGGCTCCCAAACCAGAGGGGAGGACACTTACTGCAGCTGCTCAGAAGCACCACCAGAAGCTCAGGTAATAAAAGCACTTTGGATTCCTTATTTCAGAAAAAAACAACCCTGGCATGTGACATTGGAAAAACAGAATTCAGCCTCATTGGAAAAATTATTATCAATGTTCATATGCATTGAAGTGTTCATATGAAAAAGATGCTTTCTGATTTTTTTTTTCCGAAAACAAAACAGGTTCTCATGTAACCTAGGCTGGCTTTTCATTAAGGCCAGTTTCTCAGTAAGGGTGACCTCAAACTTCTAAATTCTTATCTCCATCTCTCAAGGGCTGGGACCATATGCATGCACCATCACAGGGGTTCTAAAACGATGCTTCTTTTTGTTTGTTTGTTTTGTTTTTTGTTTTTTCCGAGACAGGGTTTCTCTGTGTAGCCCTGGCTGTCTGGAACTCACTCTGTAGATCAGGCTGGCCTCGAACCCAGAAGTCCGCCTGCCTCTGCCTCCCACGTGCTGGGATTATAGGCGTGTGCCACCACTGCTGGCCTAAAACGATGCTTTTTGACAGTGGATAAAAGTGATTACAGAAGCTGAATGTGTTAGCACACACCATTGATACCAGCACTTGGGAGGCAGAAGCAGGAGGATGTCTGAGTTTGAGACCAGCCTGGTTTCTAGAGCAAGAGTTCCAGGATGGCCAAGGCTACACAGAAAAACCCTGCCTGGAAAAAACAAAAAAGGCTGGGAGAGGTATAGAAAGCAGCACTAAGAAAGGGGAGAGAGAAGTAAACGTCCAAGTGTGGAGACATGGAAATAGAATTGTGTGACTTAATACCCAGAGCAGTGCTACAGTGGATAGGGAGGGAGGCCCTGGCAGAAGAAACAAGAAAAAAAGAAGGCCAATTGAAGGTGATCAGTGAGAAGAAAGAAGTCTTTTAGACTAGAGGTCAGAATTGTTTGGTTGCTCATCAGAGGGTGGAAGAGAAGCCAGCTATAGAGCAAGCTACCTTAGTCACTCTTCTCACGGGGTCAAAGCTGGAATGTAGAGCTTCTTGGAACAACAACAAAACCACTCCATTTTATAATATGTTTAGGGAGCAAGGTTTACACTTAGGTCAGCACTTAGTAACATGAATTTAGCCAGTCTTAGGTTGAAGAGATGGGAGAAGGTGAAGTCATAACCCAAATTAAGCTGGGGAAAGGAAGCGAGAATGAGGTCATACATTCAGGGAAAGAAGATGGCACATTAGTCTTTGATAGCAAAAGGAGAAATTTAGGAAAAAGCCATCAGCAGATGTGTGCTCCAGGGAGCAGACTGAGAGGAGGGAAGGGCCTCAGGAAAAGCATGACTAACCCAGTAGGTGGTGGTGAAGAGATTCTGGAGCCCTAGGGTTACTTATGTATCTTGGCTATGCATCCTTGTAGCTCTTAGTGGTTTTCCTCCCTCTTGTCTTCTTGTGGTAGGCTGACAGGTGAACAGGCAGCCTCCTTCTCTAACCCCCTCTCACACCTCCATTTTGTACTGCTCTCCTTAGGTCTTTGTTCCTAGGTGTAACTCTTTTTTTTTTTTTCTTTTTGGATTTTTGATGTAGGGTTTCTCTGTGTAGCCCTGGCTGTCCTGGAACTCACTCTGTAGGCTGTCCTCGAACTCAGAAATCTGCCTGCCTCTGCCTCTCAAGTACTGGGATTAAAGGCGTGCACCACCTCTGCTGGGCTCTGGGTGTAACTCTTGATACTTTGTTTGACTTGATTCCCTAGGTTACTTTACTCTGCCTCTGGTTTATTCCCTAGCAGATGTGGGCACCACAGTCAGCAGCAGAGCGTGGTGCAGGGAAACCACAGAGAAGTCATTTCTGATGCCCGAAGGAGCAAGTAAACTCCATCCAGGCTCCTGGAATACCACAAAGCAATATGAAACCTGTTCATGAGCGGAGTCAGGAATGCCTTCCACCAAAGAAACGAGACCTCCCTGTGACCAGCGAGGATATGGGGAGAACTACCAGCTGCTCGACAAACCACACACCCTCCAGTGATGCTTCTGAATGGTCCCGAGGGGTTGTGGTGGCTGGGCAGAGCCAGACGGGAGCCAGAGTCAGCCTCGGGGGTGATGGAACTGAGGCCATCGCTGGTCTGACAGTAGATCAGTATGGCATGCTGTACAAGGTGGCTGTGCCACCTGCCACCTTCTCACCAACTGGCCTCCCATCTGTTGTGAACATGAGCCCCTTACCCCCCACATTTAATGTAGCATCTTCACTGATTCAACATCCGGGAATCCACTATCCCCCAGTCCACTATGCTCAGCTCCCATCCACCTCACTGCAATTTATTGGGTCTCCTTACAGCCTTCCTTATGCTGTGCCACCTAATTTCCTACCCAGTCCTCTCCTTTCTCCGTCTGCCAACCTTGCCACCACTCACCTTCCACACTTTGTGCCATATGCCTCGCTCCTAGCAGAAGAAGCTGCTCCTCCCCCACAGGCCGCATCCCCAGCTCAGTCATTTAACAAATCCTCTTCTGCCACCTCCCCGCCCGGCCAGTTGCCACATCACTCAAATACTCAACCACTGGATCTTGCTCCAGGCCGGATGCCCATTTATTATCAAATGTCTAGGCTACCTGCTGGATATACCTTGCATGAAACTTCAACAGCAGGTGCCAGCCCCATTCTTACTCCTCAGGAGGGCCAGTCTGCTCTGGAAGCATCTGCTGCCAATGGACAGAGACAACGAGAGCGAAGTGTAAGACGAGAAAGTGAAGCCCTTGACTCCACTAGCAGCAAGGGTGAAGGCCAAGGACTGGTGCCAGTGGTAGAATGCGTGGTGGATGGACAGTTGTTTTCAGGTTCTCAGACTCCAAGAGTGGAGGTGGCGGCGCCAGCACATCGAGGGACCCCAGACACTGACCTAGAGGTCCAGCGGGTAGTCGGCGCTTTAGCTTCTCAGGACTATCGTGTGGTGGCAGCTCAGAGGAAAGATGAACCCAGCCCTCTTAACCTATCCCATCATACCGTTGACCATCAGGGTGAGGGACGAGGGTCAACCAGGAATCCTACAGAACTGGTGGAGAAAAGTCAGGCCCGTGTGTTCTACCCTCAGTCCCATCAGGAACCAGTAAAACACAGACCTTTACCCAAAGCAATGGTTGTAGCCAATGGCAACCTGGTGCCCACTGGAACTGACCCTAGCCTGCTGCCTGTGGGCTCAGAGATCCTGGTAGCATCCAGTCTGGACCTGCAGGCCAGAGCCACCTTCCCAGACAAGGAGCCAACACCACCTCCCGTTACCTCCTCCCACTTGCCCTCTCATTTCATGAAAGGCGCCATTATTCAGCTGGCTACAGGGGAGCTGAAGCGGGTAGAGGATCTCCAAACCCAGGATTTTGTGCGCAGTGCCGAAGTGAGTGGGGGGCTGAAGATTGACTCTAGCACAGTTGTGGACATTCAGGAGAGCCAGTGGCCTGGATTTGTTATGCTGCATTTTGTGGTTGGTGAACAGCAGAGCAAAGTGAGCATTGAGGTGCCTCCTGAGCACCCCTTTTTTGTATATGGCCAGGGTTGGTCCTCCTGCAGCCCTGGGCGGACTGCACAACTCTTCTCTCTGCCCTGCCATCGGCTACAGGTGGGAGATGTCTGCATCTCTATCAGTTTACAGAGCTTGAACAGTAACTCAGTTTCTCAGGCCAGCTGTGCTCCCCCAGGGCAGCTGGGTACTCCCCGAGAAAGGCCTGAGAGGACGGTCTTGGGGCCCAGAGACCTATGTGACAGCGAGGGGAAGAACCAGCCTTCAGGAGAGGGTTCCCGGGTGGGAGAGCCCTCCCAGCCTGAGCCTGGTGCCCAGGCCTGCTGGCCAGCCCCAAGCTTCCAAAGATACAGCATGCAAGGGGAGGAGGCACGGGCTGCGCTGCTCCGTCCCTCTTTCATTCCACAGGAGGTAAAGCTGTCCATCGAAGGGCGTTCCAATGCAGGAAAATGAACCTCTTTCCCAAACAGGACTGGGGCTTTCTCCCCAGAGGTGAGCCTCACCATGAGCATCAAGAGGATTTGCACATGCCAAGCAGAGAATGGCTCTCTTGGCAGTGAGATTTGGGGGAAATAGGCATTAAGACAGCCTCCCAAAGCAGGATGTGTTGCTCATTACCCCATGGCACTCTCTCAGGACAGCTTTAGAGGGTGCTGAGATGGGGAATTGCAGGCTTGGAGCAAGAGAGGGTAGGAGTGCACATAGGATAAGACACATTCCAAAATCAGGGCCTCCCTGTTTTTTCCTACTCATCCCTGGCTCCTACAAGGGAAAGTACAGGCTTTGGGAGCAGGTGGCAGAGGGAGGAAGCAAAGAAAGAGCCAAATATGATGATCACAGCTTATAGTAGCAGTAAAACTGTTTTCTTTTTTTTCCTGTCTCCCTTCCCTCCTTTGTGGTGGGAGGGCAGGAGGCCCAATGGTTGAAAATAAGAGGGTTCCCACCCAGAACTCTTCTTGTGAGAGACGTGCACTTTAAAGGGTGATTTTGTTACAGATGTTTATGGCGGGGTCTGGGGTGGGGGAGCACCATGATCTACGGAACTATGTTTGGTCCCTTGCTTCTGCCCGTTCCCAACTCACCTCACCAGTTTGCTATAAGTCTTTCTAGCAGTGTAGGGCCAGGAGAGAGAGAGAAAGAGAGAGAGAGAGAGAGGGAAGCCCCTTCAGGTTTGAGAATGAAGGACTGCCTTGCCAGGAACCCAGTCAGGCCTGTGGAGAAAAGATTTGACTGATAGAAGTTGGGACTTAGGCAAAGCTTTTGAAAGGCCGCTAACCTAAACTCCCACTCAGCCTATCAGGCCCGCTTTGATATTTCACTCAGTCTGTAGTAGTAACTCCGGAAAGACCTGGAGGATCTTTCCCCCAGGCACCTCCACTCCTCCATCGTCTGTCTATGTTGTGCCTTAGTGCCTGCACTGCCCCTACCCTTCTGCTGCCTGACCTCTGCATGGTGTCTTGACCTGGGCCTCATGTGTAGCTGCACTGCCTTTGTCCACTAAGACCTCTAGTTTTGGGTGTATAAGGGTCCCTGGTCTCCCTATCAGCTATAATTTTAATATTTAGAAACTCAAAATCATGTCCTCTTCCACTGGCAGCAATATAGTTGAGAAACAAGAAAGAAACCATGCCCTAGGCTGGGCGCTCTCGCTCCAGTCGATTTATTTAGCCTCCTCCATTGCAATCCATTGCTTCTCGGCATTTTGGCCTAAGTTGTACCCTCCCAATATCAGCTCTGAAAGTCTAGAATAGTCTTTGTAACATCTTAGCAGATGTTTCCTTGTATGGTGGTGGATTCTTCTAGAAAGAGTATTTTCCATCTTGGTTGTATTTGCTACCCTCTGTCTTATTCCCACATTTCCCTACAGCTCACAGTAGTGTCAGCTTGACTGTAGGGTTCCACTGGGTATTAGGGTTAGGCCCCCCCCATCAACTTTCAAGTGGTTGAGTAATTTTTTGTGAAGGGTTTTTTTTTGGGGGGGGAGATTCTTTAGACTCTTGAAGGCAACTCAGGGTATTGTCCACCCAGCTATGTAGTTAGACTTCTCCCAGGGAATGATTGTGGCATTTCCTTCATAGATAGACTTGGACCAGCCAGGACCTGGCCTGTCATCAGGAGTCCTACACTTCTGAAGTATGAGCAAAACTTAAGGCAAGTCTTGTGATCTCTCTTTCACTTCCTCCCCAGCTGCCAAATGGGGATAAATAATCTTACCTACCTCCTGGGGGGAGGGGAAGTTCTGAGAATGGAGTCATTCTTAGTGTTCAGGTGCTAAAGGTTGTTCTCTTTGGGAACAGAGTGACAAGAAACTGGCTAGTTTGCTATAAATCCTACATTCTGTGTGATACCTTGAGAGCGATACTGGTCAGCGAGCTTTTTGGGGGCATTCAAAGGAAGCTGCTTAACCTGACTGCAAGTAACTAAAGTCTGGTTTATGTCAGAATCAAGCACCCACCTTGTGCTGCAGTGGGGATCACATCCTTCCCCTTCTGTTGTCCCCATTCTCTGCTGCTTCTCTGGCTTGTTTCCTACAGTGGGGGCCTGTGGGGTTGAGTCTTGAGGAATTCTCTCAGATGAGAGCCGTAGGAGAAGGCCTCATCTCGACTGTTTCATGAACAACTTATTCCTAGGTATTATTGCATGTGTGGGTTTCTCACAAGGCCCCCTTCCTCAGAAGGTTCATTGTGGAATTTAGTGACATGTACTGTAGATGCTCAAGAAATGTCTACCCAGGATACCACTGAGCTTCTTCCTCATGGGGCAAACATGTAAAATTGGCTAGTAGTTGAAGTCAAATCGCTCTCTACTTGGGCTGCTTGTAGCTGAATCCTTGGAAAAAGAAATTGTTGAGGGCCTTGACAATTTGGGCGCTGACCTTTCTGCTATGGTTTTCTTAACCCTGTTTGGTAAAAAATGGCAACTCCCTAATGTGCGCCATGCATATGTAACTTGATTTTGCTGAGAGCTACCTTTCCTGAAGTATGCACCCTAGAAAAGAAACTGCTAATGCTTGTCAGAGCTGTGGCAGTACTTAACCCGAGTATGTAAGAGACATAACTAACTGGCTTTTAGAGTTAGCTGTCAGCTTTGGGGGACTGGGCAGTTGACAAAGACCAGCCTGGTTCTAGTTAATGGTAGGGTATCCCCAAAACTTGGAGAAAGAACGGCTATCTGAAGCTATCAGAAATACCTATGCCAATACAGAAGGGAAACTTGGTAAAGGATGATGAGCATCCTTATCATGATGAGAAGTGGGGAAGGGGTTTGGGTCCTCAGAGCTGAGCGCTTATACCCAATAGGAGCCCAAGAAGAGCTGGACTGACCCTCTACACTTACAGTCCCATTTGGTCTTAATACTGTGGGCTTTGTTTGCTCTGTGCTGCTTTGCCACTGCTGTTGTCTGCTCATTGTCCTGTCTGTTGCTCATTATAGCTCCTGTCCTTTATGTCTCTGGCCATGTAGAGTCTCAGGCATCTTGTCCATTTTTAACCTGTGTTCTGCCAGCATGACTGCATAGCAGTCATACTGAACAGGGAAGGTGTGAATGCCGTCGATGGGCCGGTAGATCGGAAAGGATGTGGCTGTGGTGCGCTCAGGAACCCCTAGGCTCCAAAAACAAACAGATCTTTTCTCTTGCTTTTATGGTACTTCTCAGAACATGAGAAACTGAGTTAGGGCTTGAGCCAGGATCCCAGTGCATTTGTCTAGCCTGATTCTGGGGTTGAGAAAGTGAAGTTTGGCTGAAATAGCTCCTCAAGTTGAGTTTTATTTTTATTTTTACCAGAGGGTATTGTAGGCATTTTAAGAGAACAGGATGGCATAGTTCAAACCTGCACTGAGCAGGAATATTGAAGAGTTGGGTGGTCTCAGTGGTGTAAGCTGAAGATGGGTATTGGGGAAGGCTCAGGCCCTTGGGGTAGAGATAACCAGACTGATCCAATTGACCATGGGAGCTCAGGCCACAGTCTTAGAAGCAAGCAGGACAAAGGCTATGGTTTAGAGATGGGTTAACTTCCTAGGACTAAGTTTACTAAACTACACTGAAGCTATTATACTTTCTAGATCAGAAAAATTGAACACTACAGTTGAAGAGCTGAATTCTACTATGGATGGATGTTGTGAGCCCTTGCTTGGAAGCCTTCACCTTCCAGCTTCCCCAGGGTAGGAAAGGTCTCCCACATTATGCAATAATAAAATAAGCATCTGGGTCTTTGCAGCTGTCAGTTGTTTTTTCCACTCTAGGATCCATCTTTGGACCAAAAGTCTGGTCTGGGCCTAGGGTGACATTGGCCCTTGATGCTAGAGTTGGCTGCATTCTCTCCTTACCTGCAGACTATGCACAGTTCCTGGAGCAGACGGAGAGGTGGTATGGCTTGCCCTGCTGAGCCTTCTCAGCAGGAATAATAGTAATAAATGCACTTTTCACACTAAAGGTTTCTTTGTTAGTTCTCCTGTTAAGCCTAGATCTTTCCCTAGTAGATTGCAAACTCAACAGTCTGTGTGATCCCAAAGCCATTCCACTGTAAATGCCTGGCAGTAAAGATGGCCCCAGACTGGGTTCCTGCCTGCAGTGTGTGTGGCGGTAGCCCATGTGCCTTTACCTAATGTCAGATTTGCAAGCGTTTCGTCTGTCTTTATGTTAGGGGGTCTTAGGAACTTCAAAGAGAGAACTAGTAACAGTGGTTTTATGCTCACTCCAGCCCCTGCCAGGGACATGTACTTGTAAATGGTGAGGGTTGGTGAGCTGCTGGTATTGCTGAAGACAGGGTGGACCCCTCACTTGCTTCCTAGTGCACTCGTTGAATTGAATTGGGGAAGAGACTGACTGTACTCACGGCTAACTTGAAGTATTAAAATAAGGCTGTCCTCTACACACTTCCTAGTCATGCAGGATCCCTGTAGCCTAAACAGTATATGTTCCAGCTGCAGAGAGCAGACTGCTCTCAGCTTGCATAGCACCTTAGGGGAGGGAAGATAAATGGAGATAGGTAATGGGGTGGAGGAAGGATGGGAATTTTGTCATCCAGGTGGCTTTAGAGTCCTAAGGAATAGAGAAGAATGGCACTGGGGAGGTCTGGATGGATCTGGTTTGTGTAGGAGTTCCCTGTAGATAAATTACTGGTCCCCCAACCACTATCCCCAGTATGTAATGGCTGAATTAATATGTAATCAACTGCATTGTATCTAAAGCCTTAGAACTAGTCAGGTGCTCCTCCCACCCAATACCATTTCTTACCCTCTAATCCTACCTGATCTTTAACAAAGCATTAATAATTCTAAGGATAATCTCTATTTTGTTGTGCTTTTTTGTAACTGTTTTAAATAAATCAATTTGTACTGTATATTTGTACTTTTGTGAGATCCTTTTTGCTGTTTTACCATTTTAAGTCTCTGTACTTGGCTACACACAGATTGTATTTTTATTGTTAATGCTCTCTTCTTATGGATACCTGCATTTAACTTGTGGACTATGTAAACACAATATATATCAATATCTATATATCTATATATCAATCTATATAAACTACTAGCTTTTCCTTTTGGTGTTTGCGCCTTTTTCCTATCTCAGTTTTGATGGGTAGCCATTGGGTGGGATCACTTGGAGTAAAGATGGTGTGGGTAAACTTGGCAAATGGTGGGACCTACCTGAACCATGATCTGTTCCCACTGGTATGGATTTCATAGTCTAGGAAATCTATCTATAGACTAAGTTTGGCAGAATCAATCTCTAGGACCCATAGATGTCCTAACTGCGAATTTATCCAAGTGGTCCTTTTCTCTGGCATACTGCCATACATTGAAGTAATCCCCATCATAGCCACTGCTTCTGACTTATGTGGTGAGACACTCAAGGGCATTTATTTACTGTGTATCACAACTATCCTGTGATTTATCAATTGTCTATCGCTAGTATTACCAGCATTTTTTGACAGCAATTAAATAACTGGCTCAAGTTACACAGTAATAAGACAGAGGGTTTTTGTTTTTGAGACAGGGTATCTTTACATAACTCTGGCTGTCCTGGAGCTCACTGGTATACACCAGGCTGTCTCTGCCTCCCAAGTGCTGGAAGAAAGCATGTACATTACCATAACTAATTTTGTGGTTTTGGTTGGTTGGTCTTGCAATGGTGGGGATCAAAGCTAGGGCCTTCAAGCATGTTAGGCAAGCAGCCACTGACCTAGGGTTTTGAACCCATGTATCTGATTCCTGAATTTGTACTAATTCAGAATGTTGTGAAAAGAATAAGCTATCCTGGGCTGGCGAGATGGCTCAGCGGGTAAGAGCACAGACTGCTCTTCCAAAGGTCCCGAGTTCAAATCCCAGCAACCACATGGTGGCTCACAACCACCTGTAATGAGATCTGACACCCTCTTCTGGTGCATCTGAAGACAGCTACAGTGTACTTACATATAACAATAAATAAATCTTTAAAAAAAAAAAGAAGCTAACCCATGTAAAGTGGACAAGATATTATTCTTTGGGACCAGTGCATCCAGTCATTTGATATAGTTCAAGAAGGACTTCAATGAAAGGCATTTGGATCAGTTAAGTACTTAATCTCTTTTCTCTTTTCAATGCAACTTTTTTGTCTGTCTTTTTTTGTTTGTTTTGAAGACAGGATTTCTTTGTGTAACAACCAGCCCTAGCTGGAATTCACTTTGTAGACCACAAAGATCTGCCTGCCTCTGCCCTCCTGAGTGCTGAGGTCAAAGGTGTGTGCCACCATGCTTCAGTATAGTTCTTCGGAGCATTTTTCAGCTGCTTAGGGAGGACTTACCCATAGATGGCTGTGATTCATTTGACACTTTTAAACAGCCTTAGATCTACAGAGGTGGGAGAGGAATCCAAATGTCCCTGTTCATTGGAAGAGGTCCACATTCCTGGCATAGATATTTTTCTGGCAACAAATTAACTAGGGCACATCCTTCTGGACCTCAAGATCTATAAATATCCAAAGTGTACATAAGCTTTGATGCAGGGTAAGCAAAGTTCTATGCTTAATCTTGTACCAGCACAGAGAGAGATGAGTAGCTCATCTACATACCATGGCAGCCAAACTGCAAGCATGAGAAGTTGTTCTACTCTAGTCTTCACCACAGATGACTTGATCTCACCTATCACTAGTCCTTTGCTTGGACTCCTAACTTGACTCTGCCTCAGAAAAGAAAGAGCCACCAGAAATACTGGCAAATCCCTGTAAAGTTCTCTACTGCCACATGTCACTGGATAAAACAGAAATGAGACAAAAGAGCCAAGGGCCAGGAAAGATAAAATTAATTTATTTGCCCTCACAGCTTCATGGACCATACTGGGTCCTCAGTCCCATAATCCTGGCCTGCCACTGTGGGCTGAAGAGTCCAGGTTTCTGGAGTGCCTGCTCCCTTGTCCAGAGCTGCATTGAGCTAGGTCCCTCCTGACCCCATTCTGTTCCCAAATGCGGAGGGTACACAGGTTTCCCTGCAACCAACTGGTACCTGCCTGTGGCAGCAAGGACTGTGGCCTCCTGAGTGACTGCAGTACCAATCCCCGTGGCTGGAGTGGATGGGAGGTCAGGCAAGAGGGTGCGGTTCAGTGCAGAGAGCTGTTGTTCTGTTCTTCGAAGGCCATTTTCCCTAGAAGCTGGCTGTCCAACTCTACCCCATTCACGGGCAACTGGAAGAAGTTCATTTCAGCTGCTAAGGCTGCCATGGCAGAAGGGTCCTGACCAAACTGAGCTCGCAACATCATGTCCATTTTCTCCAGTCTCCTTTTGAGCCTCTTGGCCTCTCGCTCTCGAATAAGTCGGGCCTGCCGCTTCTCTGGGGTTTCATTAGCCCGCTTCAGCCTCATGGCCTCACGGTCTCGCTGCAGCCTTCGAGCTCGCTGCTCATCTGTCTCTTGCATGCGTTGCAGGCGCTTAGCTTCACGATCCCTCATACGTCTTACCTCTCGCTCCTCTGGGGTCTCATTGTCTCTCCGACTCTTCTTGGCTGTGCGTTCTCGTTCAAGTCGTTGCAGCCTTACTTCCAAAGGTTCATTCTGTCGACGAAGGGCCCACTTTCGTACACTGGGAGTCTGTGTTTCCAGTAGCTTGCGGTAAGCAGCACAGTTGTTGCAAACAAGCAGAATTCCAGCAGGGTATACTGGAGGACTACAGGCAATGTCCTTTCCTTCAGCACTGGAGGGACCCTCACTATGGACTTGGGGTACAGATTCCATATTAAGTACTTCAGGAAGTTTCTCACTGAGAAGTAAAGATTTTTGATGGTTAGTATTTCCCTGTAGCAAGTAGGTAAGCTTACTCCTTATCCACTAGGCAAACTGCCCCAAGTCCACTGCTTGGTCTGAATGCTCGGAGGACCCCTTCTGTTTCTTGGACTAGGGTGCCTACTATGTTTTAAGGCCCACCTTGAATTAGCAACTGAGCCACCTGCCATAGAAATCTACCTAGAATAACCTCACAAGGCAAAGTCAGAATGGCAATTTCTTAAGGAGTTGTGCAGGTCTAAGCCTGGTGTGTGAATGAAGGGGCCTAGAAGTGGAAGTTTCCTTCACACAGGTACAATTAATTCACTGCCTTACCACCTCCTATCTGACATTGCCCATAAGGAAAAGTAGCTTGTGTGTTGTACAAACAAGACAATGGGAGGACAGTGTTTTAGTCTTTCTAGAACACAGCAGTGTGTCCTTACACCAGGATCCTCTTAGCATACTGTAACTTCTGTCTGTCTTATCATGAATGCTCTTGCATGTTTCTGCATCACTTTCTAGTTCAAAATATTCTGATAGGGAAAAAAAAGCAATTCATATCCCTTGAGGGATATCTAGTGCATACTGTCTATTGTATCTCCAAGTCTCATTGCTTTTATTTCCAGATTTTGTCAGTTCATTTGAATTATTTATCTCGTGTTTCTTTTGACCTTTTTTTTCTTTGGTTTTGTTTTTTGTTTTTTTGGTTTTTTTTGAGACAGGGTTTTTCTGTGTAGCCCAGGCTGTCCTGGAACTCACTCTGTAGACCAGGCTGGCCTCGAACTCAGAAATCCACCTGCCTCTGCCTCCCAAGTGCTGGGATTAATGGCATGCACCACCACTGCCCGGCTTTTTTTGACCTTTCTTATACCCAGTAACTTGCTCTGAGTACAAGGGTAGGTGTTCTACTAACCTGTTAAAAGTGGCATGGCTAGTAAAACGGGCTCCACACACAGCACAGTTAGACCGCTGATCTTCTGAATGGATTAGGAGGTGGCGACCCAAAGACCCTGGGGAGCTAAGGGCCCGTCCACAGACAGGGCACATGTAACTCTTGGCACTCACCACTGCTGCAGTATGCTGTAAAACAAAGCCTTAAGCTGTCAAGTTCTTGTTGCCTTCAGGACAGTTTGCACCCTTCCTTTTCTTTCCCTTAGACTGAGGGACCTGGAACTATGTGTTTAGCTCCTGGAAAAAGCACGCCTGTTGTGTTAGTGGATTTCCAGAGAAGCCCAGCCTTTCAGCCCATTGCTCAGATTTCATTACTGTGAGTTCTTGCCATATTCTGGGACACGTGAATGGTTTGAGGAATAATGGAGTTCCAGAGCCGCCTTAGAGCCTTAGCGAAATTCATGCTCTTGATAGTTTCATCGTCCCTGGCTCATAGTGTACCAATACATGTGCATTTTAAAAGTACAATGAAGGAGCCAGGCAGGAATAGTGGCTTTTAACAAGTATTTATGGACTGTCTTTCCTTGGGCTTCTGAAAAAGTACTTCTAATGAACCTAAGAACTTCTAATGATCTTTACAGGTATGATCTCTAAAGCCTGGTCCAACCTGGGCTATGTACTGTTGTCTCAGAACACAGAGCACCAGGA
This sequence comes from Montemys delectorum, assembly GCA_019843815.1. Lineage (NCBI taxonomy): Eukaryota > Metazoa > Chordata > Mammalia > Rodentia > Muridae > Montemys > Montemys delectorum. Next base: position 14,663 of record JADRCD010170969.1, read on the forward strand.
GTAGGCACACTCTTAGTTGTGTACCTATTAGGGGAAGATGTCCTATGCTATTTTCCTTGTTTGTACTTTCACTGGCAACCCCAAAATATGTCACTCTGTGTTTTATCTGTGTGCCTGTAGCATGCCACAGTGTGTGTGTGTGTGTGTGTGTGTGTGTGTGTGTGTGTGTGTGTGTAGAGGTCAGAGAATAATAAGGGCAATCAGTTCTCTCCTTCCACTGTGTGGGTCCTGAGGACTATACTCAGGTCATCAGGCTTGGTGGCAGGTGCCTTTATCACCAGAACCATCTTGTTGATGGTTCACATTATATAATTTATGTTGGCCCAACTCTTCTTTTAAAAACCATCATTGTTAAGAGAAGTCAGTTTCTATTTCACTACTGATTATTAAACAATTTAGTAAAACAAGACCATGATACTTAATTCTACAGTGTATCTATCTGTCTGGGAACTCAACCATTATTTTCCATGATGCTCTGAGGGGTAGAAGGAGTCCTAGTAGAATCAATAACCTGAGCTTCCTTTGCAGAGGCAAAGGCTACTGCAGCATCTGAGCTCTACACTGCTGGCACTCAGTCCCAGAGCTCCCCCCCCATTCCGTACCTGGTACACATGTGCAATCAGCTGCTCCCGACTCCCACAGTCTATCTGGCAGAGGGGACACTGGCAGAGTTCAAGTAAGGGGTCAGAATTTAGGTTTTCTGTGACCTGCAAATCCACCAAACAGGCAAGTCATGAAGACTTTTCACTAGTCTCTTCCCTGCCCCACCTCTTTCAATAGTCTTAGGTTCCCACTGCAGACTGAAGGATAAAATATTGTTTGAATGAAAGAAATTAAATTTCTTCAATTTTCAAGGCTTTCTGCCCTGAGAACATTGGACTCTGCAGGGAAAGGACTAGATTCCCTTCTACATGCTCCTGGCGTGAATCCTCAGGATACAATGTATTTGGAAGCTGGTTCCACAACATAGCCTGACTCTAATTTAACCTGGAAACATCCTCCTGAGAGACAGAAGCTCCTGAGAGTAGTTCTCACTCTGCTGGTAAAGAAGGGAGAGCTTCCGGGGTGCAGGCTGGGGTAGAAGGGAAAGCTGCTGTGCCGGCCCAGGACTGCGTGCACTTGCCTCATGCTCTACTAGTGCATCCCCACTACCGACAGGTGCTTCTGCATTTTCTAGTTCTTTTTCCACTTTGACTACCCCACCATCTTCCTCTGATGTGTGGGAAGATACTTCATCTTGTGTGGTCTCCTCTTCGTCACCTTCACTGTCACCTGGAACACATAAACTGGTCACTTGTTCTGATTTTTATAAGAATACATCCTAAGCGGCTGTCCACTTAACAGTTTTCAGACTTCAGGTATGACAGTTTGCATCAGTGCTTGGTGGGCACAAATCAGCTATAACTACCATTCATTATGCTATATATTCACTACAGGGAAAATGTGAGGCAAATCTGCATTAAAAATGCTAACTAGCTTTCTACATTACCTAAATAGTAATAGTTACTTTTGAAACAGGTCTCATGTAGCCCAGTCTGGCTTCAGTCTCACTATGTATTCAAGGATGACCTTGAACTTCTGATCCTTCTGCCTCTATCTCCCAAGTGCTATAATTCTAGGCATGCATCATCATGCTTGGCAAAACCATTCTTATTCATGGTTCTCAATATCTTAACACTTGGGATCAGAGCTCCTGAAGCGCATCATTCCAAACTCACCCCCCCCCCCCCCACATCATCTCTGACTCACAACACCTCTTCCTGGCTTCATTACTTACTTGTCTCCTCAGCCACCTGCACAATTTCCCATGCTGCCTCAGACAGTTCTACCCTGAGGCCACCAATCTCTTCTCTTACAACAAACATTAATACATACTTCCATATATAGTAACAGAATTTTATTTCCTCATTATCAGTAAGGATATAAGAATCAATTAGTTTTAAATTATATCAGTTTATAGGGAAAGGGCTATACATTACAGTGGAAAAATAGAATTAGCATAGTAACCAACCCTGGACAGTTTATATTTATAGGGGTAGAAGGTGTCCCAGTTTACCGTCTCCTCTCGTTCTCATCCCCCCACCACCCTCTTCCCTCTTTTGAGACAGTCTCTGTGTGTAGCCCTGGCTGTCCTGGAACTCTATGTAAACTAGACTGGCCTCACACTCAAAAGAACTTCCTGTCTCTGCCTGTAAGTACTGGGATCAAAGGTGTATCACACCATGCTCAGCTGTCCACTCTGTTAGTAATACTCTATTAGTGTACATTTTAACCTAATAAAACCTGTTTCAGGTGGTTCTCTGGCTTACCTAATGGAAAACTAAATGTAAAAGAAGTAAGGGGAAGTATTGTTTCTCACCTTAGACAGAAATAACTGTTTTAGTTTAGCAGGGAAGCACGTGGTTGTCAGGTAATCTACCTGTGGCTAATGAATCTGCATGGTTTGTGTGAGCTGATTTTGCTCATCATTTGCAAATAAAAAATAAAGATAGAGGAGGAAAATGATTGAGGGGAGCACACCCCCACAGTAACAAATGATGTTCTGCATGGTGTTTTAGAGATCACAGAGGCACTCAGGCGATAGCCCCCCTCTTAGTCCTGCTTTGGTTCCGCACTCCTAGGGCTACTGTGAGTACCCAGCATGGAGAGGGAGGCTCATTTTCCTGTTCCCAGGGCTTCTCGTTTCCCTTCTGTTTTGCATAAGTTCTAAATCTGCAATACAAGATTATTTATTTTTGGACAATGGGCTAAATTTCCTTTCCTGACAAAACTCCTACCAGATCACCTGCTGGTGGCTATGCATGCCTATACAGATGTATCAGTCAGGGGCTAGACCTCATTTGGGTGCTCAAGAGTAGGGTATGTTTTCATTAAAGCTTTCTTTCACTCAAATCCATCTCAATTATGAAGGGTCGGCCCAGACTAAATCATTTCCCCACCAGCATCCAGTGTGGAACACTTGTAGGTTTAGTCTAATGCACTGCTGCATAAAACACACTTTTGTAATTTGTCAATTATCTGAGTATCTCTAGCAGGAGCATTTTTTTTTTTTAAAGTATGCTGTCTAGAAGAAAGGTAAAATTTTTTAGTTTTTTAGAATAACAGCCTATTAGAAACTGCTGTGTTTCATAGGATTCTTAAAAATTCTAGGGTTCATTTCTTTTTTTCTACCTAATTAGTTTCACAACCACACATGTGCTTGCTATTGTTTAATTATTAGTTTGAGCAACATTAGAATTTTCTATAGACTTAAGAACACACATACTCTGTCTCTCTTCTCTTTGTTCTCCCCAAGCTTTCAGTTGGTTAAAAAACAAAACAAAAAACAGAGATTTCACCTAAAAAACAAAACAAAACAAAACCCAGAGATTTTACTCTAAACTGACATTTAATAAAAATCAATTTCAAGTGGATAAAACCAGGAAAGTGTAGAGACCTTTCTGAAAAATAACATAGCTCAGAGTGAGTCTATTCAGATCATGGAACAGACAATCCATGAGCCTTAACCCGAAAGACTTTTTTTTTTTTTGATCTCCCAAACACAGACATCTAGTAAGTACTTTGGTGTGGGAAAACCTGGACTTCAGCATTTTATATGCTACATATCTCATCACTTATCAAATCTGTAAAACATTAAAACTAGGACCTCAAGCAAAAATTCATTAATACCACTCATACTTCATTACCTATAAATAAATAGACCTGAAGCAAAGGGATTTTTTTCTTTTTATTTGACCTGGCCCACAAGCTGCCTGAACACTAACCATTTGTCTTAGAATGTCCTATATCACAGTCACCATGAAACTACCTCTGTATATGGTACAGCAGTGTCAAGTACTAGAGTCCATGAATTATAAAAACATGCCAACTGTCCTTTCTCAGAGTGAACATATTCAGACCTGAGATCAATATACCTTCTTAGATCTTCCTCCCAATCCCCATGCACAACCCCACAGCACACACTCTATTAGTTCCTCTCCCATTGCCCTGAGTCATTACCAGAAGGTGCAGAACTCACTGCTACTGGAGTCCTGATCTCTTAGTTGTTGGATAGCTTGTCGCTGACTGCCAAGGTCTCCAGGAAAGTCGGTTTTCATCATTGCCTGTCGGGCTTGTTCTTCTAGCCCAGCAAATACTTGATCCCCTGGTGATCACAAGAAGAAATAGTCAGGCTACCAGTTGGGCAGTACACACCTAGGCAAACTAGTTGGAAGCTCAGATCATTCAAAGATAGAAGAGAGGCAAGTACCCTGTGTGGATCCACTTATCTCCAAGCAATGCTGCTAGCTCTAACAGTTTCTGGGTGTAGCTGCTTTCCTGGGCAGTTAGCTTATCTTAAATCTTCCTATTCTTGACCCTTGGAAAGGTGATTAATCACTACTTTACTTAGCTGCAGAGTCTCAGTTTTGCTGCAACCTTCCATTAGTACTGGGAAGACAGAGGGAGGAGGAACAGTGGAATGAGCATGGCAAAGAGACTGGGCAAACATATCCCTGATTAAATGACTGTCAGTACAGCCCTAATTCACTCTATCTCATTCACTTCACACATCTCATGCTTCTGTAATCCTTCTGAGTCAATCTCCAATCCCATCTGTCTACAACACTCATTCCAAGCTATGTCCTTGGGTCAGTGTGGCCTTGTGGCCATTCCTGATCTTGCATTTACTTTTCATGAACTCTGCCTATGATCCATGTTATTGAAGAGTTAATCTGCAAGAGCCTTTTAATTTCCAGGAGGTAGGTATAGAGAGAAAGAGAGATAGGTTTCTCTTATCTCATTAAGAATGGAACTACAGGCCCAATTCCCCAGTCAACAAGGGAGTATAATCAAAAACCCCAGGGAAATGTTTATAGACCAGGCCCTTTCTTATTGAAAAGGGAAAGGACAGTAGACAGGCTAAGATTTGAGAGACAGAGTACAAGATTAATGAAGTTAGTTGTTCCTTGGTCAGTATAAAAACTGACAAAGGAGTCAATTCCATTTATTTGCTTTCTCATTCAGCAAATAACCCTTAAACATTGCTACTATATGCTACGCACTAAACGACAATTACAGTCACTATGTGTTATGTGCTAGTCCAGGCTTTAGAAGTACTATATATAGTCCTCACCTTAATTTTTTCCCTTTTTTAAATTTAACTTTTTATTACCTATGTGTAGGGAGGTATAGATGAGTGAGTTCCAGGACAGCCAGGGCTACACAGAGAAACCATGTCTCAAAACAAACAAAACAAAACCAAAAAAAAAAAAAAAAAAAAAAAAAAAAAAAAAAAAAAAAAAAAAAAATAACCAAAGGTGATGGAGGGATGGCTCAGCAGTGAAGAGTGTGTATTATTGCTGCTCTTGCTAAGTTTGGTTTCCAGTCACCATGTCAGAGGCTCCCAGCTGCCTATAGCTCCTGCTCCAGGGAATATGATGTTTCTGGCCTCCACAAGGACCTGCACTCACGTGAACATAAACCTATAAACACACAATTGAACATAAATCACTTTCTAAAAATGGATGAAAACTGAGGTCTATGGTGAAACCAGTATTGGGATCTATGTAAGTATAATGTCTTTTCTGGGTCCCATTCTTGATCTTTCTCTTGGGCAGGGGTTAAAGCCTACAGTCTCCTACACAGCTTTTGGCCCTCAGCTATAACCCTATCCTCAACAGTCCTGACTCCCCATATGCTAGAAGCAGAGGTATGAATTTGATGGGACAGGGCTTTCAGGCTCTGTGTAGTGTACTGGCTGTCATCATAGTATTGCTGTATCTTCATATCATGCAACAACTATTCAAATATCAAAATGTTTTCAAGGCCACAATATGACAAAAGGAAAAAAGACAGTTCTGATAGCACTGTTGTGAGTCTCCATGCCTAGATTACAGAAACTGACATTAAGACAATCATGACTTGTCCTGTAGCAATAATGGAGGTAGAGAGGGTTAGAATATTTTCCTAGCTATATAGACCTCAAGTTAAAACCATGTTCACATTTTTGCTGTTGACATTTTTTTTTATTTTTTTTTTTTTTTTTTTTGAGATGAGTTATCTCTGTGAAGCTCTGGCTGGCCTGCAATTCATTATGTAAGACAGGCTAGGCTTGAATATTCACAGGTAGATACCTACCTCTGCCTCCTGAGTAGTGGGATTAAAGGTGTGCAACCACTACGCTCAGCCTGTGTTCATAATTTCTAAGGCAACTCATGGGCTATAAGTTACTAAGACAATATATTATAAGAGAAGGCTGCCGGGCAGTGGTGGTGCATGCCTTTAATCCTAGCACTTGGGAGGCAGAGGCAGGCAGATTTCTGAGTTCGAGGCCAGCCTAATCTACAGAGTGAGTTCCAGGACAGCCAGGGATACACAGAGAAACCCTGTCTTGAAAAACCAAAAAAAAAAAAAAAAAAAAAAAAAAAAAAAAGAGAGAGAGAAGGCAAAAGTAAACTGTACAGTGTTTCTCTTCCTTCTCTGCAAAAGTATTTAACTTTTCCAGTTGATTCCACCGAAACAGCAAAACCATGGACAACTCTAATAGTGAATTCCTCTGCACTGGTTCATGTTCTTGGCCCTAAAAGCCAGAGACAGACCAGGCACTAAGGAAAAAATTACTGTCAGTAATTCTTATCAATAACACTTCAGGTCTGTAAGGAACCGAGCTGGATTTATTTGTATTTTATTTTATTAGTTTTTCAAGATAGAGTTTCTCTGTGTAGCCCTGGCTGTCCTGGAACTCACTCTGTAGACCAGACTGGCCCTGAACTCAGAAATCCATCTGCCTCTGCCTCCCAAGTGCTGGGATTAAAGGCGTGCACTACTACCGCCCAGCTGAGCTGGATTTGTAACATTCCCAAAATGAACAATAAACATTTTCCCTGTCACCCTGCACCAGGGGACAGACACCTATAAGACAGGCAGAGCTCGGTGGGTGAGAGCTCTGCAGAGGACCCAGGTTTGATCCCCAGCACCTACATGGTGGTTCCCAACCATCTGTAAACTCTGGTTGCAAGAGATCCAATACCCACTTCTTCTGCTGTCTGTGGGTACCCAGGTATTCAAGGCAAAACACCCATACACATACAATTAAATTGAATTTTAAAAGATATCTAAAAGCAGATGAGTCTTTCAAAATGAGCCAGTAATTCAGTTTAATCTGAACTCAAAATTCTATTAAGTTAACTATTCAGACCTTTCTAGAACAGAACAGAGTCTCTTCACTATTACCTAACTAAGATTCTTTCTGGCATCCTCAGCTAAGGAATTTGGGAAACATTGTTTTTACAGCAATGCAGAAACACTACTCTTTTATTCCATTCCTGACTACAGAAAAGCCTATAACAAATATTAACAAATATTAACCTTTAAGGCTGTTCCTATCTTAAATAGCAACATAAAACAATATATATGTATTTTTAAATCTTTTTAAAAAAGATTTATTTATTATTATATCTAAGTACACTGTAGCTGTTTTCAGATGCAGCAAAAGATGGTGTCAAATCTCATTACAGATGGTTGTGAGCCACCACGTGGTTGCTGGGATTTGAACTCAGAACCTTTGGAAGAGCAGTCACTGCTCTTAACCACTGTATCGTTCTAATTTTAGTATATGTGCTGCTGAAGCGAGCATGTATTTTTAAATCTTAAAGGCGATTGTATCAAACTTCCTAACAGGAATAAATGACTTGTCCAGTAGTTACTTTCATCTGAACTCCAAATTCAGCTGTCCAGAATTATCCTTTGGAGAGAAGGTAGTGAAAGCTGCTAAGAAATATGTCTGGGTCTTTAATCCCAACACTTGGGAGGCAGAGGCAGGCAGATTTCTGAGTTCAAGGCCAGCCTGGTCTACAGAGTGAGTTCCAGGACAGCCAGGGCTACACAGAAAAACCCTGTCTCAAAAAACAAAACCAAAACAAAACAAAACAAAGAAATCCTATAGCTCCCAGATATTAATGTAGTGTCACCTTCTTATTAAATGTGGGCATTTATCTGCCTACCCATAGCCAGGTTCCACAATAAACCTCAGGCACTCTTCTCTTTCTCCTTTTCTTTCTCTTTAAATTTGGTATGAAATGCAGAGAGTGTTTATCTCACTTTTGCCTAGGAATTCACAGACCAGTGACAAACAAGGCAATGAAAACCAGTTTAAAAAAAGCTGAAAAGACCAAGTTAAAAGTCTTCAAAGGACAAAGATTTTGCTCTTTTTCCCTTTGGGTCCTTAGTCTAGTTTAATAAATGCAAGTCTGGGTTTCCTGAAATTATCCGGTTGAACATATTCTCTAAGTGAGCAGATGTCTGTTCAGAAAAAGCAGCAGTGCGGGAGTGGGGTGGGGGTTGGGGAGATATGGTAAGGGGGCACACAGCGGATTCTTTCCCAGCTAGCACTCTGAGTAGTGCGATCTATGTGGGGAACAGCAGTTCCATCCCAGGAAGGCTAGCAGTGTGACCTGAGACATCATCACCCCCTCCCCACTGGCTTCTCAGAAAAGAAAGGACCCAATGCTTTTACACCTGCAGAGCTTCCTTCCGCTGCAGCTCTCCAGCCTCAGTACCTGCAACCCGAGAGCCAATAGTCATGAAGGAAGCTTTTTACCTGGTGGCTTCCTTGATTTCAGGACATGAAATGTAAGCATACAAAGGACTGCATTTTCAAATTCTCCAGAGTCAACAGACTTGTATTCAGAAAGGGAAGAAGTGGGAAAGCAGGTAAGGGAGGAGGTCTAAAACACAAGGTTTCAACTCAGTGGCAACTTCTTCAGAATGAGTAATTCTGAGTTCTCAATTTTGCAATGAATCTGCTAAGGAGGTAGGAATGGGCTGTTTGGATGATTTAGATGGAGGACCCAGGTTTGATTCCCGGCATCCACAAGGTGGCTCACAACCTTCTGTAATTCAGAGGCTGGGGAAATGGCCACTCTTCAATCAGAACACCTACTGTTTATAATCTAGTTGTAGGGGATATGATGTCCTCTTCTGGCCTCTGCGGGCATCAGGCATGCATGTGATGCATGGACATATAGATAAAACACCCATCTTAAACTATGTAACACAAATACAAAATTAAAAATAAAATACAGGGCCTCAAGTTGGTTTTCGCTGTTTGTGGTGGGAGGGAATATACCTAACAGATAGAAGGTATGTATTCATAGGCATGGGCCGCTCAAGCTTTGCTGGTTCTCTGGGTTTAGTATGATTGTGCCGTACCCTACATGCTACTTTTCTCAGTCTCTGGGAACCCTGTGGTGGGTGATTTACACAGGAGATAGCTCCTTTTTCTCTTTACATGCAGGCACATTACATCTGTTTCAGGAGCAGCTTCTAAATCTTCCTAAATTACTCACCTGTAATATTAAGCAGCCTTGGAAATCTAGCTATCCCAGATTAACGCTGGAAGCACCCACCTGGTTCTATCTTATCCAACATTCCCAGGACTTAAACAATGATCATATATGAAAGTTTGCTACCCAGTATCATTAATGTAAGATGTCAAAGCTATCATAACTTTGGTCATAATGTTTTCAATAAATTTTAGTCACCTTAATTCTTACATAATAAATCCTCTCCAATATTTTTGTTTACTTATTGCTTTAAAAAGAAAGTCTTACAGGGTGAGGCTGTAGCTGGGTGGTAGAGTACCTGCTGACCATGTGTAAGGCCTGTCACAGAAAGATCACATACATCTCTGAATTTTCTGCTGATGTACTGTACTTTATATTAGCCACCTGTCTAATTTATGAACATTCAGTTAAGAATGCTTCTCTAACCTGAATACAGGAAAATGGCTAATTATCACAAGTCTGATAGTAACTATTTTGTTTAGTGTGTGTGTATGTGTGTACACAGTGTAGAAGCCAGAGGTCAATGGCTTTCTCTACTGCTCTCTTTTTTTTTAAAAAAGATTTATTTATTTATGATATGTAAACACACTGTAGTTGTCTTCAGACACCCCAGAAGAGGGCATCAGATCTCATTACGGATGGTTGTGAGCCACCATGTGGTTGCTGGGATTTGAACTCAGGACCTTCGAAAGAGCAGTCAGTGCTCTTAACCACTGAGCCATCTCTCCAGCCCTCTTTTTTTTTGAGACAGAGTTTCTCTGTGCAGCCCCGGCTGTCCTGGAACTCACTCTGTAGACCAGGCTGTCCTCAAACTCAGAAATCCACCTGCCTCTGCCTCCCAAGTGCTGGGATTAAAGGCATGCACCACCACCGCCTGGCCACTCTTTTTTGACAGGGTATTTAACTGAAACTAAACCTTTCTGTGTCAGCTAGACTATCTGACCATCAAGTCTCCAGAATCCACCTGTCTCTGCCCCCTCCTCCAGCACTGGGGTTGCAAATTCACACTATTACACCTAATTCATACTATTACACCTATCTTTTTTAAAAAATGTATCATGCTTGTGCATGTATGTGCGCATGTATGTGGTCGGCTAAAGGACAACTTGCAGGAGTTGGTTCTTTCCTTTCACCATGTTGGTCCCAGAAATCAAACTCAGATCATCAGCTGCCAAAGCAGGTTATCTGTTGAGCTATCTCAGATGGCTCAGATGACCCCTAAGGTTTTTTTTTTTTTAATTATTTTAATTTTATTCACATGGGTTCTGGAGACCTGAACTCAGGTCCTCAGGCTTGCACAACAAGCACTTGTCTTGGTTTTTGGTTCTGTTGCTGTTTCTCTCTCACTATATAGAAGGGACACCCCTGATACACACTGAGTCTCAGCAGCTTTCCTTAGCTGAGGCGGGGATTCCACAACCCCTCTCTTAGAGCCTCAAAGCCAGAACCATGTGGCCAAAGCTGCCAAGTTCTGCTGCTTGATGGGGCTTGGAACTTGCCTCCCTTGTCCTCCTTTTCTTTCTTTCTAAGTCCACCTTTCATCCTCTAAGGCCTGTTTAAGTTCATGGTCTAGGGTCTCTTCCATCAAGCACTGCATTGCTACCCCAGGTACTGAAACTGTCCTATATTTAACATCTGTGTTATATAATCTATACTGCACCTATTGGACAAATAGCATATACTAGCTTATATTTTTATGTTTCTTCTGTATGTGTAGCTGTATTACAGTTTAGTTATGTTATATTGTTTTATTGCTTTGATACCTAATACACTTTTTACAAAATAAGTTTCCTGTAATTGTTCATATTAAGGATGAATCAAGCACATATACATACCCCTTAGACAAGACATCACTCCAGTAACTTTAAACTTCAAATCCATGCTGGAAATTTTTTTTTTTTTTCTTTGAGACAGGGTTTCTCTGTGAAGCCCTGGCTGTCCTGGACTCACTCTGTAGACCAGGCTGGCCTCGAACTCAGAATTCTGCCTGCCTCTGCCTTCCAAGTGCTGGGATTAAAGGCGTGCACCACCACGCCGGCTATGCTGGAAATCTTTAACCCTTTCTTTTTCCTCCACAAATGAGTGTGAGCCTCTCCCGCAAAATTTAGGTTTCTCTTTCATTCCAACCCAGGTTTCAAAAGACAAAGCCCAGTACTCACAGTGAACTTTATTTGGATTTGTCTGTTTCCTACGGGACATGTTTCCCTGATATACAAGCTCGGTTTTTTTCCCAGTTTCACCCCTGGACAGGTCACTATTTCCTTGTTAGGTGCTGACCTGCAAAATAAAAAAATTAAAAAACGGTAATTGTTAACCTGTTATTCTTCCCAGAAATTACAAAATTAGAACATTTAAGGACCTTAAAAACACCTCTTGAGCATATAAAACTCACTAGATATAAATAACTAAACTAATGAAACGGAAAAGGTAAATCTCAAAGTCAAGGACCAAGAAACTTGAGAGGCAACAACTTTAGAGGACTTAGAAGAATTCTTCTAGAAAGCGCCTTGGAACCCAGACTGCTACTAAGTGGTCACAGTCAAGATCACAGGATAGAAAAGGATGCAAATTCAGGCAATCAAGGTTAGAAGTACTGTGGGATAAAGGGATTACTCCCACAGATGTGAAAGAAAGCAAAAAGACAACAAAGACCAGTAGCAGCTGATCTGTCACATATGCAACTGGAAGTCAAGGCCTGCAGTCTGTACCTCTAGATAGTTTTGTAAGGAACGATGCTTAGAGGTAGTAACGATATCATTTATCTTCAATACAGGCCCTCTACTAGGTTCCTAGCAAATCAAACTTCCACCACTCAAGACAAGCTCTCACCAGAAGAGTAGATGCCTTCCACATGGTGGAGTACTAACTCAGTCTCCCAATGTGGAACACCAGCTGTCCCTGCTCAGATGTTCTGGAGAGGTCAAAAGTCATAATTTTATAGCCCCTTCTCAATTCTGCTGGGTAGCAAGGAGACCAGGGAGGAATAAAGGCAAAGCTCCCTATACAAGAGCAGCAGAGACGCGCACCTGCCCCTCTGATCGAGGAGCAGGGAAAGCCTGGAGGTTCCTTGTTAATGACAACACTGATTCAGCCATAAGCACTATAAGAGACTCTGAAGTGGATTAGTTGCAGAAGCTGTAGCCTTTTCTTTACAAGACAGAGTGAAGACCGGGGTGTGATATAGTGGCAGAGCGCCTGCCTAGCATGTGTCAGCCCTTGGGTTTGATTTCCAACACCACAAAACAAGACAAACAAACACAGCAGAGTGAACAAATGGAAATAGAAGAGGTAAAATTCTCTTTTCTACCTAAGTTAGGGATGTGGATTTAGTCATTCCCTGTTTCCTTTTAGTTCCTGCTGTCTTAAATTGGACTCACATATAGAATTATATAGTTCACTGCTTTAAGACAAACTACTAGTTGTACTGTGCACTCCAGTTAAGGAAGCTCACCTGATAATGCCAACCAACTCCTCTGTGTAGCTAGAAAGCCCTCAAACCTATAATCAGATCCTGCCTCCCCTTACCAAAAGAAAGAAACCACAAATGGCAAAGACAGGCCTCCACAGGAAGTGGCAAAGGAAGCAGCTTTCAGGCAGTCTTCTATCATATCTGCATACCAAACACAGTTCTTTCCAGACCTTCAATTAAAAAAAGGAAAATAACTCCTAATATGTACAATAGAAACAATTTTAGAGAGTAGCATCCTGACATCTAATAAAAGGGTATGTATTCTCTGGTTTTCAGTTTCTTTTTCTTAGAGATAAGAGTTTCATGTATCCTTACCTCATTTTGAACTGGATATATAACCAAAAATGATCTTGAATTTCTGATATTCCTGTCTCAACACAATACAGGTCGATACTGTACCTGCTGCCTCCATACCCAGCTCTCCACGGTGCTGGGGAAGGAACTTAAAACTCTGTGTATTCTAGGTAGGTGTTTGTGCACACGGGGCAAGCACTCTACGAACGAAGCCACACCACTAGCTGTAGGAGTGGTCACTTCTTTCCCCTGCCCCTACTCTTTTTTGGAGATTTTGTCTTGACCTCAAATCCCTGGACTCAATGACTCTCTGGCCTCAGCCTTCAGACTAACGGGATTAGAGGTATCACTACACCTGGTTTTTCTTCCTAGTCATTTTAATATATGCTGTGAATGAATATCACACTTTAGGTTTTACTCTGTCTGCAGACTACCAAAGTGGAAAGCTGAATGAGATGCAGACTGCCAATTTTTCTTTTTCTTTTTTTTTTTTTCTTTGGTTTTTCGAGACAGGGTTTCTCTGTGTAGCCCTGGCTGTCCTGGAACTCACTCTGTAGACCAGGCTGGCCTTGAACTCAGAAATCTGCCTGCCTCTGCCTCCCAAGTGCTGGGATTAAAAGCGAGTGCCACCACTGCCCCGCAATTTTTCAACACTTCTCTATTGTGTAACAAAAAACAAATGAAACCTCATCTACATTTACCCCCCATAAAGATCAGGAATCAGAGCTATGAGACTGAGGTAATAAAGTCAGCTTGAAGGAGTGCTAGGCTCTATTTAGATCATCCTGGCAAAACAATGTTCGATAGTAAAGCCACAAGGCAAAGAGATGAAACCTGCAGGTACAGCCAAGCCACTGCCTTTCAACAGCCTCCTAGTGGCCTAGTGGGGAACTGACCAGATGGTCCCTCCTGGGACTTCACACCTGAGGGATCAAGGCAAAATAAACACACACCCTCCCTTCCCACAAAACAAAGCCAAACCACAATAATTGAAACACCTACTAGAAAGAAAAGTCCAGAGGAGGGGAGAAACATTGAAAATAAGTAAGGAAACAGACAAATGGCACCGGAAGGCCACTCCTAGCACTGCCCAAATGTGAAACTTAAGCTAGGAATGTAATTGGATAGCTAGCCGCCTGAACGTCTTCCTTCTGCTGGGAGGAAACTGGGAAGAACTGGTAAACTGAGGATCTGACCTACAAGGGATGCGACTTTTAAAGGGAGCAGGGTTTTTTGGTTTTTTTGGTTTTGTCATCTTTAGAGCCACAGCCAAGAGTCCGTGGGAGGGATGCACTGCTCCCCACCAATCCTGCCTCTGCTCTCTCACAGGTGTTAGGATGCAGCTTCCAGGGCACACTACAGCCGCGTGTGTGTGCACGCGCGCGCGCTCGCGTGCCCTTTTCCAGCCTTAAGAAAAGAGGGTACATTCCCACCTCTAGCTCTGGTGAGGTTCCCACGGAGCAAAGTAAACTCGCCCGAATCCGAGTGATGTGGATCTGCCAAAAGGAAGAAAAGAAAGATGATCATATAGCCGTTTCACTGTCCCCGGGTCCTCTCGGGTCGGCGCTGGAGCTCGGGTGTGCCATCAGTTGAAAGGGTGTCTCTGGCTTTTCCCAACAGGGGTACAGGTAAATCCCAGGTAATTAGACTGGAGCCAGAGGTCTCCCTACGCGGTTCCGACCAACCCTCAGACCACTCAGCCTTCTCCGAAATCTAAATTTAGTAGCTCCTCCAGCCGCCTGAGCCAGGACGGCCGGGGGCCCCCCGCCCCGTCCGCTCTCCCACGCCCATCCTCCCCTCCCCCAGCTCCACCCCAGCCTGTCAGACGCCGGCCCGCGAGGCCCGCACCCAGCCGCCGCAGCACCCAGCCCGCCTCTCCCCAGGAGCGAGCAGACAAAAGGCAGGCGGGCGGGCGGGCGGCGGCGCGAGCCGACGGGAGCTAGGCGGGCTGCTGGCTCCCGGCGCGGGGGCGCTTTACCCGCAGCCTCGGCGCTCCGCGTCCCTGGGCTCCGCCTCCGGACGGACAGACCGCGGGACAATGGGCCCCGGCCGCAGCTCGGGCTGGCCGGGCCGGGGCTCCCTGAGTCCCGGCCCTGGTGGGTAGAGGGCGGCTGCGGGCCGGGCTGGCGGCGGGGAGGCGAGGGGCGGCGCGGCGGACAGACAAAGCCAACGGCAGACAGACGGACGGAGGGGGAAAAAAGATGGCGACGCGGACGACGGGAGCGCGCTGCTCGCGCCCTCGCGGCGAGTGGGGCGCGTGCCGGAACCTCACCTCTCTGCTCTCGCCGCCGCCCCGACCCCTCCCGGCTCCCGAGGCGCGCGCCCGGCGTTGTGGGCGGGGCCCCGGAGAAAGGGTCCGGGAAGGCGGCGCTTAGGGAGCATCCAATCGCCGGCGTTTTAGAGGGGCCCCGCCCGCGTCCTGATCCTGGCGACGCGTAGCTGAGCAACTAGGGGCTTTCGGAGGTGTCCTCGCGCTTCCGCGCACCTTTCGAGTGGGTGAACGCCACTCAGCTGTCATCTCCACCCCCTCCCACTGGTTTCCTCTCCCTACATCCAGTTCAGCCACAAAACCCACATCCCCCAGCCACAGCTCCGCCGCAGGCTTCCCCCTCCGTAGCCGAACCTGAGCCACCCGTCCCGTAGTCACAAGCCCTCTTCGCTCCCACAAGTCCCAGGGCTTCTTCAGCTCCCGAGGCGTTTAATGTAACAAAAGAGAGGTGGGAGGGACTACGCTGTCAGGTGGTCACAGACACTGGACCTAGGTAGCCTGTGGTCCTTGTTGCTATCTGAAGGGTATTTGGAAAGGCTGAGCATGAATGGACTCACTTCGTTCTAACGCAACTCCTGTTACTGTCCGCTTCATTGTTTCTCCGTTGCCCTCCCTTCTTTCCCCTTATTTGGGCGGAAACCCCAAACCTACCTCTGAAGTCTCTCCGTAGAGAAGTAAAAAGAGGAGCCCTGTTTTGAGAGAAGGCCCAAGTTTCAGTCCCAGCTCTGCCACCGACCAGTCTGTTCACTTTGGGCAAGTCACTTCCCTGTTCTGCTCTTCTCCTCTCAAGAGTTGTGCTAGTCATGTAAAACAATCTCTGAAACCCCTGAGCAAGTTCTCTTATGATTTGCGGCTTCACAAGGCAGAACAAACGGGAGTGCTGACTCTTGCTGATAAAATGACTAGTTGAAGTGTTTGCATAAAGAATTTTTGCAAATTCTTCCTTTCTGAAATCTCCAACGAGATGCCATTGCTTGTATCTGGCAGAATGTGCTAGAACGGATGAACTGAAGAATCTTGGACAATGCTGTAAGTAAATTGCTCTTGCTTGTGTGCTTTCTTTATGACTGGAACGTTTAGATAGGAGTTAACATTCAATATCAGTCAAGAAAACACTTCAAATTCAAGATTTTGATTTGTATACATACCCAGGAAATGAAATATTCTCGCCAAACTAGCTTGTAGACTTTTGTGTATGAATACAAGTTAAAATAACAGTAACTTTAAGACCTTAGTAATTCTTGATGACCTAGACTTAGAGATGCAGCATAGCCTTGTTAGATCACTTTGAAATTGACCTGGCAGACATTTTCAACAAGAAAATAACTGACTGATAGTTAGCCTCCAATGAAATGTCTTGAGTTTGTTATTAAATTATTGTGTAATGTACAGCTTAGATTCAAGGGTAGACAGGACCTGGGTTCACTCTGCAGCAATTGTGTAGGGGGTGCTAGGCTGTTAATGATAAATAATATGGGATTATAATAATACTATTCTTGTGAGTTTCCTGTGTTCTTAAAATGTCTCCGCAGTGTTGTAATTCAGGTTCATGATCAAGTAATGAGAAACAAACTTGTTTTACCTCTACCTCACCTAAACTCATTCTAGATCTGGCAGACTTTCTACTGAGTAGTAGATTTTATTTTTCTATCTCTGTGCTATGGCACATGTGGGTGCATGGGTTTGTGTCTGAGTACAAGCACTCATCCATAAACGTGCAGGTCACAGGACAACCCTTGGCTACTCTATAAACCAAGCTCGTGTGGAGACAGAAGAATTGGTAGGCCAGCCAACAAGCCTCCAGGTTCAGCAAAATCTCCCATCTCATGCTGGGAATTGAAGCCAAGGCTTCATACATGTTAGACAAGCACTTTGCCAACTGGGCTGTATCCCTAGCCCTCTGTCTCTGTCTCTGTCTCTGTCTGTCTCTGTCTCTCTCTGTCTCTGTCTGTCTCTCTCGAAGATTTGTTATTTTGTGTATGTGAGTACACTGTAGCTGTCTTTAGACACACCAGAAGAGGGCATCAGATCCCATTACAGATGGTTGTGAGCCATCATGTGGTTGCTGGGAATTGAACTCAGGATCTCTGGCTGAGCCATCTCTCCAGCCCCAACCTTCTCTCTTACTCATCTTTCTTTTTCGATTTTAGAAAACAAAACCCTGTAGTCCTAGCTGGCCCTGATACTTGGCTATAGAGAGAGACCTATTCTCCAAGTCACAGTAACCCTGTGTGACGGCTGCACTTGCCAATTTAATGTGGTTTAGATTCTGGGTGTAAAAATAATTCTGGGCATGTGAGGGATTATCAAGACTAGGTTAGTTAAAGTAGGAAAACCCACCCTACATGTGAACAGTGTCAGTCCTTGGGTTGGAATCCTAGACCATTCACTGCTGTGTGCCTCCTAACCACAGATCTAAGGTGAGCAGCTCCCTCATGTTCCTGCCTCTCTGCTCTCCCCAACAAGATGGGACTTTATATCCTGGAACTGTGTGCCAAAAATAAACTCTTCCTTGAATTGATTTTGTCAGGAGTCTTGTTACAGCAACAGATAAGTATTCTAGTTTTATTTCTGCAGCTGTGATAAAGCATCTTGACCAAAAGTAACTTAAGGAATGAAGGGTTTATTTGGTTTACAGATCCGGACCACAGTCCATCATTCATGGAATTCAAAACAGGAACGTGAATGAGAAACCCTGTCCCAAAAAAGAAAAAAAAAAAAGATCTTGAAGAGCTGTGTTCTCCAGACAGCTCAGCACTCAGTAGTAAAAATTCTTAAGAAGAACTACTATTGGTTTTTGCTAGCTCATCTCATGCAGACCCAAAGCCCAAAACTTTTTTTTGAGACAGGGTTTCTCTGTTTAGCCCTGGCTGTCCTGGAACTCACTCTGTAGACCAGGCTGGCCTCAAACTCAGAAATCTGCCTGCCTCTGCCTCCCAAGTGCTGGGATTAAAGGCATGCGCCACCACACCCGGCCCCAAAGCCCAGATTTTTATTTACATAACAGTCCAGTCATTTACTCCAGGTTTCATTTTGATTATTTTTTTGAATCAGCATCCTGAGACCCTAGCTCTTTGATCCTTAAGAGACAGCAAGCATACATTTTTTTTCTTAACTTTGCCAAAGAATTTAGAAATCTGTCTGCCCTCACTAAGCATGAACGATAAACTAGTTGGGTGGGATCCTGCCCTGAAATTACCATTTCTACCACACTGTGTCCCAGGCTGACCTTGAACTCAGGAATCTTTGTATCTTTCTGACAAGCTGGCTCATAGTGTAGCTGTCTTTGTTCCTTTAGATTCATGTATCCTCCCATAATTCATATTGCATCCTTATATTTTGCATAGTTGAGGAATCATATATATATATTGAACTCATGTATTTAGAGCCCTTTTCCATAGCCTCAAAGGCTGTCCTGAAGGTCCCAGCATTTACCATTTTGCTGAGACATTAGCCACACCCTCACCTCCTGGACTAGAAACTGCTGTTTCTAATTCCATTGTCATCATTAACCTTAACAGAGACAACATTCCTCAGAGGAATGTGAAAATATGTAATTATTATACAAACAAGCTTTACGCCCACAGCAGCCATCAACACTCATGAAGGCTCACACCCGGGCTCTGTCCCAGGGACAGGAGCCATGTCTCCATGTCACTGTCCCCGACCAGGACCACACCAGCTTTGGCAAGATACTTCTAGGTTATGTCAGGAAAACAGCTAAAGCTAATGTTACAAGTATCTTAATGCATTCTGCCTAATTTCCTGAGGGCTGGGATTACAAATGTGAGCCACTATGCCTAACTGAGTTGTCATCTTATTTCACGTATATCTGTGCACGTATATCTGTGCAATATGTGCATGCATGTTTGGTGCCCAAGGAGGCCATAAGAGGACATTGGATGCCCTGAAGTGGGGTAGCAGATGGGTGTGGGCCATCACGTGGGTGCAGAGAATCCAGATCCCCGAGGTGCTCTTGCCTGGGAGCCACTCCTCCAGCCTCCATCTCTTTTCTTAGGTTGTGTTGTTATAGTTTTTTTTAAAATGTATTCTGCATGCGTCTACCTTATTAAATAAGTGGTTTCTAATCATTTCCCCTCCCATTCTGTGTGTTGCCTTTTAAAATTAATGAATAGTGTCATTCAAAGCAGGAAAGTTCTCTTATCTCCCCAAAGCCTGTTTCTTTCCTTTGGCTGCCGTGGTTTGACCGTCACATCTAAGGAGCTGTCACCAAGTGCTGAAAATTTATACTTGGTAATGTCTTTAAAGAATTTTATAATTTTAACTCTTAGTTAGATATTTGGTCTATCCTGAATCAGTGTTTGTATAGTGTAAGGCAGGAAAAACCACCTTCACTCCTCTATGTGATTAGGTGGGGTGCTGGAGACCTGTACTAATTCCAGCACTGAAACTGAGATGGGAGCATCTGAGTTTGAGCTAGCCTGGGCTACAAAGCAAGATTCTGTATCTAAAAATCCAAAATGATTTTGCTATCTATGTTTTTGATACAGGGTCTAGGTAACCTTGGCTGATCTGGATCTTGATAGGTAGACCAGGCTGACCTGGAATTCATAGAAATCCACCTGCTTCTGCCTCCCAAGTGTATGTCACCATCCCCAGCTAGGATGATTTTTGGAAAAGACTGCTTTCTCCACTGAATTCTCTCCATATCTTTGTTTAGCAACAATTGGCCATAAAATGCATGGGTTTATCTCTGGACTTTCAGTTTGATTCCATTCGTCAATATGACTACAACAGCCTTGTATAGTCTTAACAAGAATCTCACACTGCCCCACTCTGTACATAGGCTGTTATTTTCCTAATAAAGCAGAGCAGAAGAGGGGGCTGTGCAAAAAAAAAAAAAAAAAGACTCTCACGTTACAAAAATGAATGTATTTAGTATATAATGCATTCATGTGGATACACATGTGCATGTATGTAATATAGTTGTGTGTATGTGCTCATGGGTGCACATGAGTGTGTGCACATAGAGTTCAGAAGTTTATATCGGATGTCAAATTTGTTCCTCACTTAAAAACAGATTAATTTTATTTTATGTGTATGACTATTTTGCCTGCATTATGTCTGTGCATCTGGTGCTCACAGAGGCCAGTAGAGAGTGTTGATCCTGTGGAACTGGAATTACAGAAAAGTACAAGCTGCCATATGGGTGCTAGATACAGAACCCTGGTCCTCTGCAAGAGCAGCCAGTGTGCTTAATACTGAACTGTCTCTCTGGTCCCCTACTTCATCTTTTTTGGGATAGGATCTCCCACTGGACACAGTGCCCACTAATTGGCTAACTTTGGTTGGGCAAGCTCTGAATCTGCCCTGGTCACTGTGTCACTGTTTCCTGCTACCTAGGATTATAGACAAGGGAGACCACACTGGCGTTTTACATGGGTGCTCGGGGTCTGAATGCAGGTCCTCTTGAATGTAATCACACAGGAGAAGGCTGCAGGAAGAGCAGTTCAGGGTCATCCTTGTTTACATGTTTTGTTTGAGGGCAGCTGAGGCTACAGGAGACTGTCTTAAAACAAGAACAAAACAAACAAAAATCAAAACCAGTGCAGTTAACTGTGCCATCATGTTTCTTTTATACAACCTGCAATATCTTTATTGTGTGAGTTGGCAAATGATTTTTATAAAGGACCCAGTGGTAAGTATTTTGGGTTTGTGTGAAAGGTAAGGTCACCACCCCTTGTCCCTGCTACCATCATTTCCTAACCTTTTAACAAAGTACAAAGCCAATCCTAGCTGGAAGGGATCTTCAAAAACAGGTCTGACAGGCCTGCTAGTGAGAAACTCACTTTTTTTTTTGAGTTCACACTGTGTTAGATTTTAGTTACAGCCACCAATCATAACGATTTACACAAACAAGCATACATGACTAGCCAAAGAAACCTTATATGTTAACTTCTGCCCTACAACAAAAGATTTTCAAGTCAAAGAATAGGTCCTTTACTTTTGATTGTATTTAGCTCCTAAGTGAAAGTGGTCTGTTGAGCCAGAGATGGGCATGGCTCCCCAACCCCATCTCCAGATAGTGTCTGAACTACTTCGCTGGTTGTAGTACAATTTATAACTGAGATATTATAGAGTCTCTAATATTGGACCGCTGGCTTTTGCTAAAATCCAAGGTAAAACCGATGATTACTGAATCCAAATGAACTCTTAAGTAGGAAGTTATTTTTCTAAATAAAGCCAGATTCGAGACTGGAACTTAATGACCTTTTTAGCTGGCTGACTTCAAACTTGCTATGCAGGGAGGATGGCCTTGAACTGCTGATCCCTAGTCCTCCAATTACAATTGTTTTGGAGGCAGGGTCTTATACTGTAGCACACACTAACATGGAAACTCGTGGCGATCTTTTCACCTCAACTGCTTGAGTGTTGGGATTACAGGTATAAAAAGTATATGCTTATAGGGTTTGATCACTATTACTATGGTGTTAACAATCCTAAAAGTTATCCTATCATACTATGCTGCCATGGGCCTAGGCAGATGGAAATTTTCATGCTTTGGTGTTAACTGTATAAATTGATATTTCTATAAAAGGCAATTAGGCAATATTTATTAGAATAAAATTGTACTTACTTTTTGACCCAGTTCTTTTGTTTCTAGAAGTGTACCCAGTAGGTACAGTTCATGCTGGTAAACGTCTGGTCTCTGCTTTGTTCATAAGCAAAATATTGGAAACACCCTAAGTGCCCGTCAATAGAGTGTCAATAATTAGGGTCCAAGCAAGGTGCTGTGGTGCATGCTTGCAGGCCCAATACTCAAGGAAAAACGAAACAAAAACAATAGGGAGCTAGAGGATAGCCTGGGCTACATAGCAAAACCAAGTCTCAGGGAAAAATTATGGTACACATATAATAGTATATACTCATTTAAAACCATGAGATTTCAGAACCATTAAAAAATTCAAAACACCTGGGTCTGATTATAACCCATGCTGGCCTTGAATTCTCTATGTAGTTAAGGACAACAATGAACTACTGATCTTGCCTCTATCCTCCAAGCACTGGGATTACAGGACCGAAACATCATTCCTGGTGGGGTTTCTTTTTAAATTTTATAAATTATTATTTAAAAATTTTTCTCTGTTTGGTGGTGGCGCCCGCCTTTAATCCCAGCACGTGGGAGGCAGAGGCAGGCGAATTTCTGAGTTCCAGGCCAGCCTGGTCTACAGAGTGAGTTCCAGGACACCCAGGGCTACACAGAGAAACCCTGTCTCGAAAAACAAAACAAAAACAAAAACAAAACAAAACAAAAGGGTCTTGGAACCCTCACCTGGGTATGCCTGCAACCTATACCAACTGTTGAATGTCTTGCTCTAATTGCGGGTGACCTGGGGAGGGGCTAGCGTGTGGGCTCCCTCATTTCTATTGGATAAACTTCCCAGTGCAAACTTATTTGAAGGAAAGTGATTTACTCACATGCCTGTTAAGTGACTTGTCACCTATGGTCTGTAAATGAGCCCAATAAACTAATTTGTGCTTCAGGGGAAATTTTCCTATCTTTGTACTTTACTGTTGGGACCGTGTGTGTGTGTGTGTGTGTGTGTGTGTGTGTGTGTGTGTATAGAAAGTTTTAGTAACAAATGCCAGGATCTTATTGCAGAACTACAGTTTATATATGCAAATATTTTGCTGGGAGGAACGATCCAAATATTTTAAGGGAACCAAATATTGTGTATTCTAAGGACCTGGAATCCTGGCGCTTTGAAATGCCGCGCATGGCTACAAGCTTGTTATTTTCAATTCATATAATCCTCCCAAGGTAACCCGCACTCCTCGTTCTCCGACTGATCCAAGACAAGCCACAATTCTGGTCTTGATAGCTGTGGCCTCTATAGCAGGACCAAGAGCAAGAGTACTGGAAGGCTCTTTCACTCTTTCAAGCCCCCAAAAGCCGCCTCTGAATACAGATACAAACAAGAGCAAGTAAGAGTGGAGGCTGTGCGGAGAGAACATTAGTAAAGGTGCAGACGGACAGCAGACTCGGCATGAGAGAGGAAGGGAGCACCAGTGTCGGTAGACAGAAGCCTAGAGGCGGTGGGGGAAAGTCGGCTAAACAGCGCTGAATCACGCCCAACCGCCCCTCAGAGGTCGGAGCCCCCGGAACGTCCGACCGGGGAGCTAGGCTGGGGAGCCAGCCTCCGCTCGGAACCGCGAGCGTTTGCGAGGCAGTCTGCAGCCAGTTTTTCCAGGGACAGGAAGAATCTGGAACAAGGGTACTGGGCACGGACTCCAGGAGAAGCCTCCAACCGGCTCGCCGCGCCCGGAGCAAACTGCAAGACGCGCCCCTAGCAAGTGACTCAACCCACTGCGTGACCTTAGGTGTCACGAGTCAGATCCCGCGACTCCGCCGTGGGAAATAGTCCCCAGCTCCGCCCAGTGCTGTGCGCGCAGCCAATCCCTTGCAAGGTAGGGCGTGGCTAACGCGGCCTCCTTGGATTCCTCCGCTCGAGTCTGCTGTGGTGAGGTCGAGGGAGTCGCCATTTTGGATGCTGAGCGGCTAATCGGAAATCTACTTCTTCCGTTTTCACGTCTGGATCCCTCCAGGTGAGCATGCCCTCCTTAGTTTTTAGGCGTCTTTGTCTCCCTCTTCCTTCTACGCCCCGCTTTTACGAGACTCTAGCCGGTGTTAGGACCGTGAGGTCAAGCCTTTGGCTCCGTGACAGCGGGGGAGAAAAGGGGAAATCCTGGGAGTCGGGCTCCTGTCGCGGGAGGAGGTGGGACCGCCGAGACGGGTGCTGGCGTGACTGTTCCCCGGGCATGACCCGGACTCTGTGGAGACACCCCTCTGCTGTGTCGTGGGGTCGGGACCCTTAGGAAGGCCTCGTCCTCACCGCCGCGGTCGCCGCGGGGTGAGTCAGACTCGGAGAGCCGGAGTTAGTGCTCCTCTTCCGGGTCCTGGGGTCAGGCGTGGCACTCAGTACCTTGAATTTGAGCTAGGTAGGATGCGGACCGGACCAGGGCTGGAGATTTGTCTTGGGGGAGGCTACGGGGGCGGGGGGCGGGGGAGTGTCCTTTCTGTGTTCATTCTGATGTTGAATGGCTGTCATTTCTTTTGTTATGCCTTCGTGGTGTTTGGTTCTGGCCTTTTTTGTTTGTCTTTTTAGTATTAGTACTAGAACAAAACAGTATAATTCCCCCATCAAACAATCAACTTATGTTTCATTGTTTCAGTCATACTTTTCCTTTTTCGTGTAATTTTCCAGCTTAGTAGAACGTTAGTCGATACATTAAGTAACATCTCACACCCTTCAAGGCTTTTGACCTTTGTGGGGGAACTTCACAGCACCCGCGGCTTCTTAAACATTTTCACTTGATAAAAACTGTTTTCTTCCCCAGATTACTTTTTGTAGCCCTTCTCTTTGCTGCTTGTGCCTCTGGTTTCTAACAAGATCCGAACCTCTAGAATCCTTAAGAAGACTTTGGTCCACTTAATTTAAGCTCTAATTAGGATCAAGTCCCAATTATATGTAGTCTGTTGTGGTTTAAAGTAAAACTGCAAAACAAAGTGTAGTCTAAATAATTTCAAGTGGAACCCTTAAATTACTGATAACGAGGTTTCCTTTTCTTTTTTTTTTCTTTATTTATTTTTATTTTATGTGTATGGTGTTTTCCCTAGACTCTTTGTCTAGGGTCCCAGGTGTATCTGCATCATGAGTATGCTTGGTGCCTGTGGAGTTCAAAGAGGGTTTCAGATCCCCTGGAACTAGAGTTATTGGACAGCCACCATGTGGGTGTTGAGAAATGAACCCAGGTCCTCTGCAAGTAAACATCCTATAGGCTAGGAGCTGGATTGAATGAAGAGGTAAAGGCTCATGTGATGGCTACGCATTTAGAGGCCCTCGTAGCCAAGCCTGGTATGAGTTGATCCTCAGTACCTACATGGTAGGAAGAGTACCTACAGTTGTTTCATGATTGTACCACGGCCTTTACAAATGCAGGTGCACATACACACACATACACACAAATAAAGCTTGAACATCCTTCTTTCTTAAGTTGGTCCTCTTAGCTGTTTGCTTCACACTCATTAATAGCCAATACAGCATTTGTTATTTTTGCTGATGTTCTGTCTGCTAGAGTGATGAATTACCAAGGGAGCTATATTATTGAAGCGTCTAACTATAACTAGATTGTCCTATTTCTTTTTGCTACATGTCAATTTTTGTTCCATGTGTTTTGAATCTTTTCTCATGAGAGGCATTCAGAGTTACAGTTGTATGTTTTCTTGGTGAACTCACCTATTTATATGGAGTGCTCCTCCTGTTAACAGTGATTAGTTGGTTCTTTTTGAAAGATTTATTTTATTTATATGAGTACACTGTAGCTGTCTTCAGACACACCAGAAGAGGGCGTCAGATCTCATTACGGATGGTTGCGAGCCACCATGTGGTTGCTGGGATTTGAACTCAGGACCTTTGGAAGAGCAGTCAGTGCTCTTACCTGCTGAGCCATCTCGCCAGCCCCAGTTGGTTCTTTTTTCATTCGGACATTTTTGGGACAGGTTTGTTGCATAGTTTAGGCTGGTTTACACTCATGATCCTCTTGCATGTGTCTCTCATGGGAACCACTTATGCACCAGTACTCTTTTATGTGTATGTGTATTTTCCTGCATGTATGCCCATATCACTTGCATGCATGGTACCCTCAAAGGCCAAAAAGAAGGCATCAGATTCCTCCTCCCTGTGGGGGTAGGGAGTGGGGCATGGAGTTGACAGTTGTGAGCCACCATGTAGGTGCAGACAATACAGGGTCATGTGGAAGAGCAGCCAGTGAATTGACATGATGCTCTTAACTGACGTAATGAGCCCTGGATCACCACTCTTGACATTACCCTTTGTTGATTTTTGTTGTTGCTGCTGCTGTTGCTGCTCCTGTTTTTAAGACAGTTTCATTATATAGCCCAGGCTGGTATGGAGTTTAAGACAGTCTCATTATATAGCCCAGACTGGTATG
>JADRCD010170970.1:0-17293 GCA_019843815.1 Montemys delectorum
TAAGCATGAAGGAAGAACTAAAGACCTGACATAAAGTTTACCACCCAACTAAATGATCCATCTCAATTAGGACAAGTCCTATCCACTCATCCCGTTTCTTGTCTCCATTCTAAATCAACCAGAAAAGTGAGGATTATGATATTCTGAATGAAGTTTCATATAAAAGAGGCAAAAAGAAACAGAGACAACTCAGAACATAGGAAAGTAGAGACTATAAAGATGGATTTCCGTGGCTGAAGAGTAGCTAGGTAAAGCACTCATACACCTATTGTATGAGGCTCTCTGGCTTACAATATACACACAATAAAATAACATATGCCACAAGTAAAATAATCACTTATGTTCCCAAGGGTATGAGAAGACATTTCGAACATGAGAAAAAGGCAATTATGTATATCTATTGTGTGTGCATATACTTACTACATGCACATATACATCCATTCTTCTAGCTGTATCTATAGCAAAGAAAAAAAGACAGGGCCCTGATCTGGGTGTACTTTGAACTTAGTGGCCATTTTCTTGAATTATTTTATTGATTTTTCTGTTTTCTGTACTTTTTTTTTTTTTTTTTTTTTTTTTTAATTTTTAAGATAGGGTTTTTCTGTGTAACAGCCCTGGCTGTTCTGGAACTTACTTTGCAGACCAGGCTGGTCTTGAACTCACAGAGATCTGCTGGCCACTGCCTCCTGTGTACTGGGACTAAAGGTGTACACCATCACACTTGGCCAGGTTTTATTTTTAAAATGAAAGTAAACATGAGAAGAAAACGAAAAACATACATGTGGGGTCACCATTCTTGGCTACTCAGCCACTTCCACTGCCATGCTACAATAAACTGAATAATGCTTGCTTTTCCATTCATGTTGAAACCCATAGCAGAAGAAGCTTTCAGGAGCAGAAACAAGCACCCAGTCCAGTGTGAACATCTTTTCCCCTAATTTAAGCCTGTTTTGCTTTACTATACATTATTGATTTCTGATGACTTCACAGTGTTTTGCTGCTAGAGCTTTTGGAGTCATTGAGGGTTTGCTTCAAAAGCAAAAAATTGCAAAAGTACTTCCAGGTTAAACCACATTCAGGCTCAATCGTGGAAAAACAAAGCATACGTAAAATTGTTAATATTCTAGATCATTACTACGTAACATGAGATGGAGTTTCATTTAAACCATGAGTATATTAAATTAGGTGTGCAGAATGGAAAAGTGTTTAAAAATTAGAAAATAAGCCACCCATATTATCTCTAGCTCTGTAAAGAAAAACAGTCGGGGTTATATAACAAAAATAAACCTCCCACCAGAGATCTTGGAAATCTTGAAAATTTTTTTCCTGCAGGAGGATTTATTATTTCCACTGAGAGTCCATTCATGCGTTTCTTCTTGTTTCTATTCATAGCATCAGATCCTGACTAGCATGCACAACCTCAAAAGAAAAGAAACACTAAATACAAACTGTAAAATTAAAGAAGCAAAACAAAGCAAAATAAAAGGGCATATGTTAGAGTAGGGACCCTGGGGTCACTGCTAAATACCTGGAGTGTACAATAGCTCTCTAGGGACTCACCTTGTAGGCAACACTATTGGAGGAGTCCACGATGATGAACAGGGGTTTCCTTGTGAATGGATAGAGATCTCCAGGATGAAGGCTGCAGAAAAAACAGCAAGGAATTGTGTAACTGTATGGCTAAA
This sequence comes from Montemys delectorum, assembly GCA_019843815.1. Taxonomy (NCBI): domain Eukaryota; kingdom Metazoa; phylum Chordata; class Mammalia; order Rodentia; family Muridae; genus Montemys; species Montemys delectorum. Next base: position 1,686 of record JADRCD010170970.1, read on the forward strand.
TCTCAGAAATAGTATTCTAAAGTTTGGTTTTCCCAACACAGCATTACAAGGAAAACAAAACACACACAGGAACAAACACACACAGAGATAGATATGTATTTACTGGGACATGTTGGTTCTACCTGAAAAAAAGTTCAAAGATAATTGTTATTCAAGACTATCTAAATAAATGGTGCAGTGGTGTGTTACCTACAGCTCCAGCATGCAGGAGACTCAAAGAGGGGAACAACTTGAGTCCTGGAATTCAAGAGCAGTATGGGTAACATCAGTGAGAAAAATGAATAAACTCCTCAGCTAAAAAGGACCCTTATGGAAACATGACTAACCCATGGCATGAAAACTTCAGAAGCAGGTTTCACACATACAACTGCTTTGTGTTACTTAAAAGCTCTTTCCAAGAGTGTGGTTTGAAATTAAGATAGACTGATTTAATCATATCCATATTTCAATGGCTCTTAAAATGCATCAAATATTTTAAAGATGTTTTACAATAATTTCTAAAGATTTATTTATTTTACATGTATGAATATTTTGCCTGCATGCATGTATGTGTATGCCTGGTATCCTGATCATCAGAAGAGGCAATCAGATCCCTTGAAACTGGAATTAAGGATGGTTGTGCACCTCTATGTGGGAGCTAGGACCTATACCCAGGACCACCACAAAAATATCAAGTGCTCCTAACTATTGATCCAGCTCTCTATATCCTTAGACATTAAAAAAAAAAGGAAAGAAAGTTCAAGCTACATTTCAATATTCCATTCAAGAATGTAGAGAGAATTTCTTGTATATTATATGGATGCATCACCTGTCAATTGAAAAGCCTATTGCTTATGGCTTAGGGAGAAAATAGAGGTAGGCCATTCCAGAGGCAGAGAGGATTCTGGGATAGAGCTAGAGTGAGGCCCAGAAGATGTGAAGAGACAAGATAGATGCATAGTATCTGAGCACAGATAACCAGCCACATGGCAGAATGTAGGTTAATATAAACAGGTTATCTTAATTACAATTCTTGTCAAAAAGAGCCTAGCTGTATGGCTAAGGTATATGTAAATATATTTTGAGCCTGAGCCTTATTTCAGGGAGCATGGGACTGAGAGGAAAAACCAGGATCTACTTTCAACACAAGAAAGAAGGAAATCTTTTTTCACTCTTCTTTATATTCTCTTTGGACACTTTTATGTAAATCATCTAGGCTACCTGGTAAATATGCAGATAAGCTGGGCCACAGATCAATGGACTGTAATGCCCAAGTCCAGGAACATGTACTCAAAAGCCTCTGCTGTGGATTACAGTTTTTGGCATGCACACTCTTTCTCATCACATCAAAATAGACAATGTGCACATCTGTATGAGTATTAATGTAAATGTACATAACAAAGCAAAACCAATATCTTAGCTTTAAATTAAAATATGAAAATTATATATAATCTATATTATGCTATACAACGATTACCACACTAAATTAATGAAATATCTGTTCCATATTTGGCTCTAAGTAGTTTTTAGCAAATTAAAAAAAAAAAAAAAATAACACCATGATGGCTATTTTGGTTGTCATCTTGACTATACATCTGGAATGAACTAAAACCCAAATGGCTGGGCACACCTATGATGGATTCTTTTCTTAATTCAATAACTTGAAGTGGAAGGACTCACTTCTAATCTTACCTTTGAGGTGGGAAGATACACCTTTAATCTGTGTTACACCTGCTGGGAGCCTACTTAAGGACAGAGAGGAAGGAAGTTCTCTTTCTTTGTCTGCTTGTTCTTGCTAGCAAGTCCATTCTTTCACTGGCATTAGAGCCCATTTCTTTGCTATTATGGTGTATACTGAAGACCAGCTGAGACATCCAGCCCTGTGGACTGAATCACTACTCAATTTTTAGACTTTCAATTGCCAGACAACCACAGTTGGACTAGTTGGACCACAGCCTGTAAGCCAGTCTAACAAATCTGCCCCTATACACAGTTTCATTCTATAAGTTCCATTGCTCAAAAGAATAGATACCAAAGTTATAGTCAAAAGTTCTATCATTTTATGATGTAATTGTTGGTTATAAGCTTACATGTATGTGCACATGAGTGCAGGTGCCCATGGATGCCAGAAGAGGATGTCAGATCCTCTGGAGAGGTAGGCAGTTGTGAGCCATCTGACAGCTGTTGGAAACCAAACTGGTTTCCTCTGGGAGAGTAGTATGCAGTCTGAATCACTGGGCCAATTCTCCAGCCCCCTCTATCCTTTGATGCCCACTTTCTAATTATCTGCAATCCCTACTCTCTAACAATGACTTTTTCTCTGAGCTAGATATTTTAAAATTCTAAATTGTAAGTGAAACTATGCAATATTTATCCACATTTCTATATATCGATAGAAATATTTAATTTTCTTTGTACCTAAGTAATCTTCTTTTTAAAAATACTTTTAAAAATTATGTGTATGTGTGCCTGTACATGTAAGTGCTGATTTCCACAGAGGCCAAAGGCATTACTAGGTTCCCCTTGAGCTGGCATTAAAGAGGCTGTAAACTGCTCAGCACTGGACCTTTCTAAAAACAGTATGTACTCTTAATTCTTGAGTTATCTCTTTAGCCCCAATCTTCCTTTTCTTTTGCTTGTTTTTGTTGTTGTTGTTGGTTCTTTTTGAGACAGGGTTTTTCTACATAGCCCTGGCTGTCCTAGAACTTACTATGCAGACCAGGCTGGCCTAGAACTCACAGAGATGTACCTGCCTCTGCCTCTGGAGTGTTGGAATTAAAGGTATGTGCCACCTTTATGCATTTATGTTGTGTATGAGTACATGTGAGTGCAATTCCTATGAGTCCAGAAGAGGGTGTTAGATCCCCTTGAGATGGAGTTATAGGTAGTTGTGCTCTGCTAAACACAGGTGCTAGGAACTGAATTCAGGTCTAGAAGGGCAGCAAGAACTCTTACTAGCTGAGCCATCTTTCAAGCCCAACACTCACTTTTCTGATAGGTCATTTCTAAATCTTGGCTTTTGTGAGTAATGCTGTAATAAAGATGGGGTAGAGATATCTTGTTGAGATAGTATAATACATAACTACTTCATTCCCTCTAGATATAGACCAAGAAACAGGGCTAGTGTTTACAGTCTATTTTTTCTTCTTTGCCGTGTGTGTGTGTGTGTGTGTGTGTGTGTGTGTGTGTGGTGTGTGCGCGTGCGTGCACGCTGTGCATGAGTGGAGGCCTGGGATTAATATTGGAAATATTTGCCAGGCGGTGGTGGTACATGCCTTTAATCCCAGCTCTTGGGAGGCAGAGGCAGGCAGATTTCTGAGTTTGAGGCCAGCCTGGTCTACAGAGTGAGTTCCAGGACAGCCAGGACTACACAGAGAAACCCTGTCTGGAAAAACCAAAAAAAAAAAAGGGAATATTCTCAAGTTACTTTTCACCTTACTGTTTGCGACAGTCTTTTAGCCTTGTGCAGATGTGTAGTTCAGTAAATTAGCTTCTACAGGAAATCTCCTTTCCTCTGTTGCAGGCCAGCACATATCCTCTTGTTTGTATGGTAAGGGCTTTAGCTGCTGAGCTGCCTCCCAGCTATATATGTCAAATATAATTATGTACTAATTTAACCATCTGTTCACTCATTTGAGACATGAATGACTTTGCTATGAAGCCCAGACTGTCTTGTACTTCTAATTGCTAGGATCACAGGCATATGCCATTTACTTGGCCCAACTACCTACCTACCTCTCATGTGTAGGAAGCCCTCACTTCACAGGCATATGTCAAATATACCATTAGACTTGGTATATTTTAAACCTGCTTACATCTCCATCCATCCATCCATCCATCCATCCATCCATCCATCCATCCATCCATCCATCCATCCATCCTCATGCACATCCATCCCCCCACCCCCTGCTAATTTGAAGGTCAGAGAACAATTTGTGGAGATTTAGTTCTCTTTCTACACTGTAGGTATATGGGATTGAACTCAGGACATCAATGTTGGTGGCAAGTGCAATCACCTGCTGAGCCCTCTGGCTGGTCCTTATTTTTAACTGTTGGACGAAAACCGTACTATTTTCCTTAATAATTGTACCAATCAAATTATATTCTCCCAAAAGTTTTTAAGAGCTCTCTGCTTGCCGGGTGGTGGTGGCGCACGCCTTTAATCCCAGCACTTGAGAGGCAGAGGCAGGCGGATTTCTGAGTTCAAGGCCAGCCTGGTCTACAGAGTGAGTTCCAGGACGGCCAGGGCTACACAGAGAAACCCTGTCTCGGAAAAAAAAAAAAAAAAAAAACCCAAAAAGAGCTCTCTGCTCACATCCTCAATAATACTTGTGTTTTGCAACAACCACCCTAACAGACGTTAAGTAATAACTTCTCATGGTTTTAATTTGCATGTCTCAGATGATTAGTGATGCTGTGTATGAATTTTTTATATATCTTTTATATTTCCTACATAATTTTCTAAATAAATATTTCTAAATAAATTTTTATTTTCTAAATAAGTAATTTAAAACTAAGGTGAGTAACAGTATCACATTTGGCTTGGGAACCTTAACATGAATAATTTGAAACATACACAGGCCTAATCTCCCTTCTCTGCTTTTCAGTATGAAAAGTTAACATTTAATACAAAGTATTATTAGATAAGCCCACTGCAAATTAAAAGTAGACTTTTGTCTTTCAACTAGAGGAATTCTAAAGATTGCTCTATACTAGAAAAAGAACAAGCTTTCACACAAGAACACAATAAGTGCTATCAACAGTAGTCTAAGGGAACCTGTGTAGTAGCAAATTAAGTTCCCATTTCTCTTTAATATTTTAAGAGAATTTTGATCCCTAGAATGAAAACAGACACTAGAATACATACCAGTGCATTTCCTTGTGAGACTGATTTCGTTTGTGGATAGCATCTCCATTGATAATGTCCCGGTTACTATTAGTAAGTACACCTCCAAAGTCATAAGGACCTAAAAGAACAAAGGGAAGAAACCTAGAATTCAACTGGAGGGTAACACCAAGTGATCTGATGCTCAGGTTCAAGAGTATCAGCGAATCTCCCTTTGATACAATCACAAAGCATTATCTTTAAATTTAACATTTTACTATAATGTAATAATTACATGATTTCAGCACAGCCTTCTTCAATGTTTTAAAAAAACCACTAAATTATTTACTAGCTTTTCAAATATAATATATTGAGAAACAAAATAAGAACCTACAGCCAGGCATGGTGGCACATGCCTTTAATTCCAGCACTCAGGAGGCAGAGTCAGGTGGATCTCTGTGAGTTAGAGGCCAGCCTGGTCTACATAGTGAACTCCAGGATAGCCAGGGCTACACAGAAAGACTGTCTCAAAAAAAATCCACCAAACAAAAATCACAAAACAAATAAACAGACAAAACCTCCAGCAATAACAACAAAAACAATAATCTATAGCATCCCATGATTTTGGGTGGTAAAAAGGGATGGAGACCTGCGATGTTTAAAATAACATTTACAGGATATTTGAGAGGAGTCATGGTGTAGACCCAGTATTGGTGGTGTAGACAGAAGCCAGAGGCCTCAAACCAGACCAATAACACATTGTATCGAACATTTACAAGAAAAGCTGCATGGACAAAGAAGTATACTGTGTGACACATTGTGACACACCACAGCTTCTGGGGCAAGATTTTTTGTTTTGTTTTGGGGGAGAGATTGCAAGGGTGGAGAGCAGATATGGAGGATGGGGAAATGAGTGGGACTGGGGTACATCATATGAAATTCACAAAGAATCAATAAAAAGTTAAACTAAACTAAACTAATGTTTACATTGCAAATAAAATTTCAATCTGGTTTAATAAAAGTATTTTATAAAGAAAGCTGATTAACTGCAAACTGAAATCTCTCTCTTTCTCTCTATTTAAGCATACATATTTAGTATACATATTTAGTCTTGAGCTCCTAGGTTTAAGTGATCCTCTTGCTTTAGCATTCTGAGTAGCTGGCACTATAGGGATATGCTATAACATCTGATCCAGTAAAGATAATTTTAAATTAACTATTAAGTGAAAAAAAATTTTTTTTCGAGACAGGGTTTCTCTGAGTAGCCCTGGCTGTCCTGGAACTCACTCTGTAGACCAGGCTGGCCTCGAACTCAGAAATCCGCCTGCCTCTGCCTCTCAAGTGCTGGGATTAAAGCCATGCGCTACTACCGCCTGGCTATTAAGTGAAAAATTTAAAGAAAAATTAGAATTAACTTGAAAATTCTGATTAACAAAACTTCATTTTTATGAAACATTCTGTCAAATTCCAGTACATAAAAAATTCATTATTCTACTATCATGTAAACTTTTAAAATTTTGGTTTACATGTTAGCCTTTCCCAATTGGTCATAAGAGTTATCTAACTCTTGTCTAAGTCGAACAGTGACTGTGGGATGTTCAGATAAGCTCCGAGAAAGGGCCATTCAGTTTATTACCTATACTAATTACAAGAAGCCAAAAGTCTAATGTGAAGACCCAGAATAGTCTTAAAAATGCGTTTTCAGACAAGAAATACTTAAATATAAATAAAGTCACTAATGTTAAATAAGAACTAAGGCAGTTACTCATGTTGTGGTCTTCTCCCTCCCTTGTTCAAGCCTGTAAGTGCTCTACTACACCCCATCCATCAGGTCACAGCTGGACTACAGATCTTAAAGAAACCACTGCAATGTAAAGACTATAGCAATTTGCTTTGTTTTGTTTTAACTGTAACATTTTACTACTTTGTAGGTCATGCAAGGAAGATGGTAGGTCATGCATTTTATAAAGGAATGCCAATTGCCACAGACAAATGAGGAGGAAAATGTTGAAACTGTTAAACTATTTTTCTCCAAAGATTTAAGTCTTTTATGTACATCTGAGTTGCTCATCTAGTCTGAACAATTTCTGGGCTGTATATTCTGATAGTTTAAGGTTTTATTCTGAAGCAGCATCCCAATTTTGCATGAGCTGAATCTGTAGTAACAAAATAAAAAGGATTGAAAATAAAATTGTAACAAGGACTTGAACTTTCATAGTTACAAAAGTACACTGATTTCTACAAAGACTTTCAGCCATAATGCTGCCTCTGACCAGATCCCCAAAAGGATTAAAAGCTTACAGGGATTCAATGATGTCATGTAAATAGGCAGGCAGATTCCATAATCCTTTGCAGTGTCAAACATCAAATTGCATATGTATAAATCTACATACGATACATTTGACAAATTTGATAGTGATGCATGCATTAGACATTAAGTATTGTGTCAAGATTTTGGGGCTTTAAGGAATAAAAGATGAGTAGAGAGAGAGTTAATCAGATTCTCTCCAACACTATCACTAAACAAACAGATCAGGTTTTACATTTAAAAGCTTTTTTAGAAAGCTTGAGGTGCTCTCTGGGCTGTGGGCCATGTCTTGTAGAAAACAGAGAGAATTCAAGCCCTGCTCACAGTGGGAGCATTCCTTTATTGTACCTTCACCATCAGAACGACCTGTGGGGAAAACGCCAGTGGCTGACAGGTAAATCAGAAGCACACTATTGGCAGGCAGCTCCTGAAATGAAAGAAAACCACACACACAAAACCAGACAGGAAAAACAACAGTTTTATTCAATGTTTAGCTCAATTTAAGGCTGTGGGGGAAAGCGATGTCATTTAACACACTGCTGTTACCATGTTTTCACTTGTTCCAACTTAAAATTACATGGCAAAGATTCACTCTAATCTACACTGCGTAACTGTCCCCAAAGCTGTGAACACATCTTCTACTTGCAACTCCTCATCTGTTAGAGAATGTTCTCTAGAAATATAAAATGGAGGGAGAAAGGTCTCCCTTGGTGATAAAGAAGGCAAACTCCCTTCCATGCCTTCCTCTATGTAAACTATGGGACAATACCACCTAATTCCCATCATCCTTTTCTTTCTTTTTTCTCTTGAGGCTGTATAAAGTTCACACTGGCCTCAATCATGCTGTGTACTTATATATCTAGGTTGTCCTTGAACGCCTTACTGTGTGGCCCAAGAGGTCCTCTAACTCCTGTCCAAAGTCAGGATTATAGGCATTTACCACATCCTTCTATCAGATAGTCACAATGTCTCACAAAGCTGCCTGAGCACATGAATGCTACACATCCTGTTCTTGTTTTTCAGTTTTGCATTGATTATTAAGCCCAAAGTTGTTTAGCAATAAAAATCTAGAAAGGAGAGAATACTTAATCAACAATCTCTGATTGATGTTAAATATAAATTATTCATATCATAAGCAGCTACAATTCCCCAAGCTGCAAGGGTTAGAAGGACTACTGGAATAGCACTTGCATATGTTAATACATTATCTGAAGAGCGGCCAAGTCCGCCCTGAGCACAGCACACTCTTCCATCACAGAGGTCATACAAACCTTAAAAGATGCTGCTAAGAATGTATACAGTTGGCTGAAGGTCGGTTTGTAGAGTAGATACTTGTGGGGGTTTTCTCGTCTGGTGGGCTTATCAGCTGGCTCCTATGGTAACATGCCAAAAGTGACACATAAAATGACACATAAGTGGTATGTGACAGCTGAGTGTCCACATTTCTTATCCTTTTTAATCAGCTATCCTAATTTTATTCAGTGTCTGTGATTGTGCTTATCAACTGTGTCTTATAAAGAGAGTTCTTTTTTTTTGGTCCCAGATCTTATAATGCAGTTCGGGCAGGCCTCTAGCTTTCAATAATTCTATTGTTTGGCTATCTAGTGGGCCTTACAGGTGTGAGGCCCCCATGGCTGGGCTGAGAGAATCTTTTATTTACTCCACTGCCCCTAAGAGAAGCAGAAGTGGTAAGAATTACCAGTCAGGCAATGATCACCTGTATTCCTGGCTTATTCATTTGGGAAGCTAAATTCATTGGCTCCCTCTCCAAGGCTTGCAACATCCGGAACATGTCAACAGTTAATTCACTGAATTTGACCTGAAAGAAAAACATACTTGGTCATTTATGGAATAAGCAGAACTTCTGGTCTTTGATCACATTATTACTCTTGACTTTCAGGTATATTTAATAATAGCTGATTTTTAAATATACATAATATACCTACATACAAACATTCATTTTTAAAATACAAGTTACATTCCCCTTCCCTTTCTTCCCTCAAATCTTTTCCATGTACTACCTGTCTTGATCCATCTTGAAGTCATGGCCTTTTTTTCTTTAATTGTTATTGGGATGCATGTGTGAGTATGTGTGTATGCACCTAAATATATAAATACAACGTGCTCAGCTCATTTCGTGTTACTTATACATATATGACTTCACAGCTGACCCTTTGGTATAGATAGGATAACTGATTAGGGGGTATATCCCTGAGGAATACTATTTCTCCCACTGTCAGCTTTCCTTAGTTGCTTATAGTTCTTTGTCTATGGGTGGGATGTTTTTTTTTGTTTGTTTGAGACAGTTTCTTATCATGTATCTTTAGCTGACGTACAATTGCTATATAGACCACAATGGCTTTGAACTCAAGAGATCTTCTTGCCTCTACTTTCTAAGTGCTGGGATTAAAGGCCTGAGCCACCATTCCCAGAGACAGCTCATATTTTATTCTTTAATATTTAATTTTAAGACTTTCAAAAGGCAAATGTGGTAAAAGAATTGTGCAATGACACTTCTACATTCACTATCTACTTTATGTAATTAACAGTGCTTAAACTTCTCTATCATAATGCATTAATTTCCTCAAGTAGTTTTTAAAAAGCAACAAAGTTACAAAAGCACAGCCCTACAAATCATGGTAACATTTTCTTAAGCTGAGCTATGTCTGGATTCATACTTTATAATCTCCTCAGTGTACTGGCACTACACAGTATTTAGGAATGCATCCTTCTCTATTTTCAACAATACTTTCATAGAAGACCTAGGAACATGTGATGACAGAATAAAGAAGAGGTTTATAAATTAAAATAGAAATGCTTTTGGTTATGGGAGTTGTTCAGAAAGATTATTCCCCGGAGTTTCAAAGCTGTACCTTAGACTGAGCATGGTGGCTTACATCTTTAATCCCAACTTTAATCCCAGCACGTGGGAGGCAGAGGCAGGTGGATTTCTGAGTTCAAGGCCAGCCTGGTCTACAGAGTGAGTTCCAGGACAGCCAGGGCTATACAGAGAAATCCTGTCTCGAAAAACCAAAAAACCAAAAAACCAAAAAAAAAAAAAAAAAAAAGAAAGAAAGAAAATGTACCTTATTCAAACATACATTGCTAGAGATCAGGCCCATGGGCCTCATGCATGCTAAGCAAGTGCTCTACCACTGAGCTACCAGAATCCCACTGTATCTTTCTTAGCAGATCAGCAAAACCCAAATTTTCCTCATATAAAAATTTCACAGAAAAAAATGTATAAAATGAATCATCAATATAGATTATTTCTGAACATTCTTAACATTAAAACATATCAGTGAATTTCTGAAAATGTGATTTCTACCACCCATTATCTCTACACAACAGAATGAAACAAGTTCTTCTGCATCAGAGAAAGGAGACAATACCAGGCTATTTGTCCTTTTACTGTGAAAGAGGAGGTAACTGAAAGCACGTGATCCAGGACAGAACCAATGTAGTAGTTTCATGTATTCCTCTTCCTGTTTGTTTGGAAAGGGTCTTACATGTAGGCCAGGATGGCCTCAACACCTGCTTCTACCTTCCAAGGGCTGTGATTATAGGCATAGCACCTGACTCTTTTGAATTCTAAGGAATAAGCTCTATAGACATTGGAATTACAGACTGTTACTTTCCTGTTTTTGAGTTTGCTAGCTTTGGTTGTTTTGTTTTTAAAAACAGGGTATTGCTGGGCATAGTGGCAACACTTGGGAGGCAGATGTAGGCAGATCTCAGCGAATTCAAGGCTAGCCTGGTCTACAAAGTGAGATCCAGGACAAGCAGAACTACATAGTGAGAAATTGTATATGTGTATATGCAAGTGTCATAATGAAACCTATTACTTTGTATAAATAAAATAAAAAATAAAAAATAATTTAAGAAATTATAAAAAATGACCTTCTCAAAATGCAGCCCTCACTAGCTCCACCCTAAGCTAGTCTCCTGTGCACTTGGGAAAAGATCACCTTCCTGATTTTTTTCTTGTGCTTCTTGTTCTGTCCATCCTCCTGGGTAACCCAGTCTATAGACAGTAGTACAATTGTTACTTTTGCTTACTCTGGACAACTTCCTACTTTAGTTTTTGCTGTTTTCCAAGACAGGGTTTCCTGTATAGCCCCAGCATCCTGGGACTCACTCTGTAAGACCAGACTGGCCTCAAACTCACAGAGATCCACCTGCCTCTGTTTCCTGAGTCCTGGGATTAAAGGTGTGTACCACCACTGCCTGTATTTTACTGTAGTTCTTAACCACAGTACTGTCAGAAAAAACATCCCATCATCTCTCAGACTAGCTCAAATCCCTTGATGCCAAACATCAGAAAAAAACCCCTCTCTTTGGCTACATCTTTGAAGTGATATTATCTACGTGGTTCCTTCGCTAATGCTTGTTTTTATAGGTAAACAGAAAGCTGTATTAGTGAAGGCACTTTGTCTTTTTTGCTATATAAGCACACAGCCCCTGGAGACATGACTGATAATTCATAAATACTGACTGGGCTGGGGATATAGATTTAGCTCAGTGGCAAATTAATACACTAATAAGCATCTTTCCGTGTCATTAAAAATTGTTTCTAGGTCTGGAGAGATGGCTCAACAGTTAAGAACACTGACTGCTCTTCCAAAGGTCCTGAGTTCAAATCCCAACAACCACATGGTGGCTTACAACCACTCGTAATGAGATTTGACGCCCTCTTCTTGTGCATCTGAAGACAGCTACAGTGTACTTATTTATAATAATAAATAAATCTTTAAAAAAATTGTTTCTAAAAAATTATAGAAATATATGAACATGGCATAATTGATTTGACCATTCCTCACAGATGTAAGGAACTCTACAAGGGAAAAAAAAAAAAATCCATGGATGATCAAAACAAACTTTTTAAAAGTAAATTTTAAGCATAAATCTTTCACAGTTCTTTACCTGATTATTACAATTACCAATAATGAGTGCATCAGCCAGAGACAACTGTCCCACAATCATGCCTTGCTCCAGCAAGGGGGCTCCTGTCTCAGCGAGGCGATTGGATGTGATAACAATGGTGTTATCATCATTTAACACCATCACAGGGTCTGCCTGAAGAAAAAAGAAGTACATTAAGGTAATCCAGAATATCACTTCTTGCTTTTCTCAAAGTCACATACATACCATAAACACACAGCATAATCACTTGCCTACCTATGACGGTGACAAGCTTTCTCTTAAGAAATTACCTCAATGAATGCTGCTACCTCTTGAAGCACCAGGTTCCACTCCACTTGATCTTCTGTATTAAAGCGATGAGTATAATCTTCAATTTCATCAGACAATTCCTGGTATTAGAAATGCCACAAAGAGAAGAGTCTATTAATAACATTCAATAAAAGGCTAGCAAGATGGCTCAGCAGGTAAATGTATCTAACACCTAGCCTGACAACCTAAGTTCAATCTATGGAACCCAAATAGTAAAAGGAGAAAACCATTTCCTACATGTTATCTTCTGGTCCTGACACCTGTGCATGAATCATGCGCACACATAAAATAAATAAATGAATGTAAAAAAATTGTATCTTCATAAAAACCAGCCGTATTGTAATATTCCTGACAGAAAGTAATGGAATTATGTTTGATCAGTATCAATATGTAATCCAAATTATTACAGAAAACAGAGAATGAAAATCACAGATTTGCTTCAAAATAAAAAATTAGAATGATACACATCAAATAAAAACTTATAAAGGTCTATTCTCTACTTGGTGTTATATCAGCAATTAACTTATTAACAGAGTTGCCTGAGAAACAGACTCATAAATGTTAACACACAAAAAAACACGCCCTTCCTTTATATCACATTGTGTTTGGAACTAGTCTAATTAGTAGTCTAATTAGGATAGAAGATACAGCAGAATATATATCTCCTTCCAATGAGCTTGTGAAAATTAGGACATATTCGAGTCAAATGTATCAAGAAGTATACCATCAGGCTTAGGAATAATGGCTAATAACTGTAAGCACTCAAGATTGAGGCAGGAGGATTGTTAAGAGTTTACAGATAACCTGGGTCAGAGATCTATCTGTCTCTGCCTTCCAAGTGCTGGTATTAAGAGCATGCAGTGTCAGGTCTGGTTGGGCTACAGTTATTTCAAAGTACATTTATAATCTCGGCATAGGAGAAACTGATTCATGGGGATCACAAATCCAAGATCAGCCTGGGTCATATAACAAGACCCCTACTTCAAATAAAACAAAACAAAACAGAACAAAACACTATTTACCTTTACCAGGTCTTTAACAACGTCCATTTTATTAAGAAGAAGGCAAACTACTATAAATCTTGCATAGTATCGGAGTTTCTTAACAACCAACTCAGGCCTGCAGTGAACAAAAAAGAACTTAGTCATGATATTAAGATGGAAAACATGCTGTAAAAGTACTCTGGCCGGCTCAAGCATGGCCAATATGGCTCTAGCAGGCCTTGCCCTTCTTTCCCATTCCTTCTGCCTTGCTAAAAACCATTAGATTACCTTCTTAAAGCTAGCTACCTGGGCTGGACAGATGGCTCAGGGTTAAGAGCAATGACTGTTCTTTCAAAGGTCCTGAGTTCAAATCCCGGCAACCACATGGTGGCTCACAACCATCCATAATGAGATCTGATGCTCTTTTCTGGTGTGTCTGAAGACAGCTACAGTGTACTTACATATAATAATAAATAAAACTTTGGGCCAGAGTGAGCAGAGGTCCTGAGTTCAATTCCCAGCAACCACATGATGGCTTACAACCATCTGTACAGCTACAGTGTACTCATATATATATATATATATATATATATATATATATATATATATCTTAAAAAAAAAAAAAAAGCTAGCCACCAAGATCTATTCCCTTATTTGGCCATGTCCTCCTTTTGAGGATAACTACCAAGGTCCAGCTATTAAAGTATTAAAGTCCAGCAATCAAAAGTCCAGTTGGCTCATCTACAATTAAAATCAGACACCTCATACTAACATGGGTTTTCCCATTTTTACCTTTATAAACCATCACTTTCCTATGGGCCATGTTTGTCTCTTCTCTATCTAGAGGCAGTCCTTTGACCCCTCCAGGACAAATACCCCTGCCCCCTCCTTTGTTCTCTTCCTCTTTTTCCACATCCTCTATCTATCTCCTGTGTTCTTCTCTTACTTCCTGCCCTTTGTCCCTCTGGGGCAAATAAATCTCCTTTTGGGCTGAGATCTTGGTCTTGGGGTCCTGAGCAATATTGACCCTTCCATGTTGTTCTGACTTTTTCTACTTTTAGATGATTTTAAAAATGTCATCATTATTAGAACAGTGATAAAAATTTCCACATAAAACCATACAGCCTTTGCCTAGCAGGGTAGCACATGCCTATAATTCCATAACTCAGCAGGAATAGGCAGGAGGATAAGGGGTTCAAGTGCTGAGTTCAAGGGTAGCTTGGGATATAAGAGACTGTCTCAAAAAATCAAATCCAGATAGCCTTTTAAATATTTTTTACATACTGATTAAGTTATCATTATTCAAATCACTCATTCATTCACTCATTTACTCATTCATTCATTTAACAAGTATCTACTGAGAATTTAAGAGCATTAAAAAAACAATGCCATGATGGGCACTGGAGAGATGGTTCAGTGGTTAAGAGAACTTGTTTCTCTTACAGCATCCACATACTTCACAATAATCTGTAACTTTGGTTTTGACCTCCTTGGGCACAAAGCATGCATACAGTACAGAAATACTCATATACATAAAATAGAAATTTAAAGTCTAAAAACTAAGAAACAGTGGCATGATACTAAACGACAATGATTGAAAACATCCCTTCTTCACAGATCTTACAAATGGAATAGTAATTTAAATTCAGACTAGTTAAGTAAATATACAAAACAATGGAATAAAAAGATTGGGAGAAAAAAAGATGCCATTTGAGTCCTATTCTGATTTGAATCTATCATGTCCCTGTAAGCTCCCATTTTGAATACTTGGTCCCTAGCTAGCAGTGATTTTTGGAAGGCATAAGGACGTATGTCCTTGGAGGCAGGTCCTAAGATTCACTGGACAGGCTTCACTTCTGCCTCAGTGAGAAAGGTGCCTAACTCCATTTTGAAAGAGGAGCCATTATGCTGCACTGTTAAAAATAAATTTCCATTTACTATAAGAGCTGAGTGACTGTTGTTACGACTGTTTCCTAGAGCCTGACTGGTTCCAACTGATGACCTTGACTAGTGTTTTAGAACAATCTGACCCTTTGATCCTCCTTATCCCTCCCTAATCACAAGGTGGGTTTTTTTCTTTTTTGAGATTTTTCTGTATTTTTCTGTATTTTCTGTATTTCCTTATTGTCCCAGCTTCTCTCTTCTGTAACCACTTTGCAACTACTTTCAATTTTACTCCTTAAAAGGGGGCCAAGAAATAGCCCTGGGCTGCTCTCTTTAGTTTGACTTAGGAGGAAGTAGCTGGCCTGCTCTGGGGGGAGGGGGTATTCACTCCCCCCCC
>JADRCD010170971.1:0-18953 GCA_019843815.1 Montemys delectorum
CTCATCACAGCAATAACAAAGTAACTAAGATACTAATAATTTGGGGAAGGGAGGAATTAACCCCTAGGAGATACCGCCTCATACCTTCTAGAAAGGCTTTTACCAAAGAGACAAAGATGTGTGGGAGAGGATGCAAGGAAAAAAAGGTCCCTCTGTACACTGTTGCTAGAAATGTAAGACATTATGAAAAACAGAATGGAGATGCCTAAAACATAGAAATGGAATGAACATGTGATCCATCAATCCTGTTTCTAAGTATACAGCCCAAGGACAGCCAGTTAGTTAAATAGCATCCAAACACCTAAAGTTTTTGCATTGTTATTCAAAATATCCAAGATACTGATAGAACCGAAGTATATCTGGAGAATTAAATTGAGGGGGAAAGTGAGATATATACATACATAATGAAATATGATTCATCAAAAACTGAAATCCTGCTATTTGCAGTACGAGTAAATATGAAGAACATTTTGCTAAGTAAAATAAAACAGGAACAAAGAAACAATATTGTATGATCCCACGTGTAGAATATTTCAAAAGTCAAGGACCAGCAAGATGGAGTATGAGGGAGGTAAAGACACAGGTCACACAAGCCTGATGACCTAAATTTATTCTCAGAATCCACATAAAAGTGGGAAAAAAAAAACAAACTCCAGAGTTGTCCTCTGACAAAGTTGTCCTCTGACTCACCTACTATACCATAGGCATGCCCCACATGAACACAACTCACACACGTGAGCACACACACACACACAAACACACACACAAACACACACATACATTGGCTAATAGAAATATTTTCTATGCAAATTAGACGGGTGATTCAGAACTTAAATGGTCCTGGTTACTTTGAGCTTGTTGATCTGCCATCTGAGAATTTCCCACGGTTGCTGTGTTTGCTTGAGCTCTATTACATTCTTGAGAACAGAAAGGAGAGAGAGAGAGAGACCATGGAAGGACAAACTGGTATGTATGTCCTAACCATATTTTAAAGGCATTTGGGATGAGCAGCCCCACAATTAATACTTCAAGTTACAGCTTCTTGCTATCTGTTGCCATGAACACGTTGGGAACAGGCATTCCCCAAACTTAACTCTCTCAGCTTACCCTGCATTGACTTCATACTGGTCTTCTAAGCCCAGTAAAGAAGGAACCTAATTTTCTAATTAATAAGAACATCTGTTAGTATGCTTCAGCATGATATACAGTGTGGCCCCTAGCTGCCCCAAGTCCTTATCATTTGTCCTCTGTAGAGACTGTCTTCAGACAGCTTCTGCCACTGTCTAGGCACTCTCCTCTCCCAGGATGCTTCCTTCTAGCCTAACCAGTATGCGCCTTCAATAGGTTGCCATATGTCCCTACTTTTATTTCAATAGGAGTCATATTGTTAGAACCATCATAGTACTTGTCTGCTAACCCAACCAGACCATATACACATCTCTCTCCAGTTTAGCAACTGTAGAAATGACTAAGACAACGGCCTCAAGAGAGCATTCACTTGCCAGGGAAGATATTTGGGGAATCTGATACCTGCCATTAAAGAAAACCCAGGCATCCTGATTACTTGTTTAAGGTCTTTTCAACACATCAGCATTTCCCCAGTAAATGTACCCACGTAAGCTAGGGAATGTTCATAACGTTCGTTATGCATGAACTTGCAGCCACATGGCAGGCTTTCAGTTTTACTGACCTACCAACTCTTCCAGCCTCCAAGTTCCCCATCCATGTAGGCTCCTTTAAGCTGGAAGACAGCTCACCTTGACCTGGGCCCTGGGCTGGTTCCCACCACTGATCACAGTGCCAGCTGGAGAGGAGGCCCAACTCGCTGCAAACCTTTTATTAATCTGCTAATATGCAACTGATGATAACCAGCAAACTCATCAGTTTGCTATGGTTTCCTTAATTCTCTTTAAAAAAACAGGCTTGCCACCCCCTTATTAAAGCAGCTGTCCTTTCACTGAACTTCCAGATAATTCTACAATAAATCTGTAGCGTATCTGCAAATGTCCTCTGCTTTTTAGGTCACAGTACTCAGAGTTGAGCTGATGTAAAAGGAGCCAGGTGATCTCTTATTGATCTTCTCGTGGTGTGTGTTACACCATCTCCAACATGGTGATTGGACTCACTGATAGAGAAAAGCCAACCAACCAGGTGCTACCCCACCCCTGCTTTATCTCAGAATCTCTGGCCATTACCTCTCATGTCCTTAGAAAGGGGCCCAGCCTCTCCCAGCCTCTCCATGTTCACAGTGAGACTACCTAGATCTGCAGATCTTCCGAGTTCGTTACAGTAGCACACAGAATCAGAGTTCCTGGAGAGGCTCGGGAGATCCTGCCTTTTTAACAAGCTTAAGTGGACCAGGGCAGAAATGGAAGCAGCTGCCTTTATCCATTGCTTCCAGTGTACCACGCTACAAAGAATGTCACCTTCTGAGTGTTCTGGGAAAT
Organism: Montemys delectorum; assembly: GCA_019843815.1. NCBI lineage: Eukaryota > Metazoa > Chordata > Mammalia > Rodentia > Muridae > Montemys > Montemys delectorum. The sequence goes on from JADRCD010170971.1 coordinate 2,448, forward strand.
GCAGATCCTCAGGTTCTCAGGCACTCACTGACCAGTGCTCCTTAGGAGGCCACAGTGATCACTCAATATGTACTCACTCCTTTTTAAGAATTGTGATGCTAAAAGTCCAAGTTTCAACTCTTTAAAATGACACACAAGTTGCAACAATCCTTTATTATCCTGAAGCAAAATTCATAAGCAATACAACAGGTAGAAGATAAAATTCAAAATAATCAATATACTCTCCTAAATATAGTACAAAGGAAAAGGAAAATGTAACTCAAATTATATGACTGTTCATGTTAGGGAGACACTATTTGTCAAAGGGGAAAATAACCCTGAAAGCAAGGAAGGAGTCAAAAGGGTCAAGTACATTAAACCATGACTCAGTGGCCTGACTACTGCCTAGTGAGGAGTATTTCAGCATCCTGACCCAACTTTTAATACATCTTCTAAGTCAAACCCAAAAGCCTAATCTACACTCAATGTATATGGTAGTTGCTATGTAAGAAAACCTAAATTAAAGATTACTCAGAAAGTCTTTATATAACATATCCTAAGCACAAATAATTAGAAACATATTGCTCCCATATCACATGAATGTTCCCCACATTAAAAGTCACACAGCACATAAAACAACTTTTGCCAGTATTGTCCCATCTCACACTCATAAAACTCTAAAAGTCTTGGCCCCCACAAACTGAAGGTTGGCAAGGGCAGATCCACATATGTGGCCCTAACTTATCTTTGGGAAAAGCGAGCTCTTTACTAGAAAGAAAAACAGCATGTTGTGTGCCACAGAGCCCTCGAGGCCGCAAGCATTCACTGGATTTAAGAAAATGTATTACAGGATGCAACTTTGGCTTGCAAGTGTGACTGCCTCGAAATCACCAACACAAGCGCAGGCATAGGCACAGGCACAAGCTAAGATTTTAATGCTGGGCCATAAGGCAGTGCCTACTGGTCTACAGGAGAAGGATGAGAGTACATAGAGGCTGTTGATGGGCCCTGGTTTTTCCAGGCAGTGTTAGAGCAGCTGAATGCCACAGCCACAACCTCGCCACCAGGACTCACAGAGATGTACTGTTCCATGGGACTTCCCCAAGTTTAACAGCTAGTTCTATTTTCACACAAGTGGATCAATTAAAGCATAAAATAAAGATATCGACATGTAAAATAAAATAAAAGTGGGAAGACACATTAAAAAGAAGAGGAAATTTGAACTAGATACATAAGAAAAAGAAAAGGAAATCTCAACGGAGATAGCTTGGCAAGGAAAAATCCAGGGAGACACTGCTAAAACACCCTTTGTGAAACAGATCACGCACCAACAATTAAAATATTCTTCCTTCTGAATTCTACATCTCAGGGATGTAGTCCTAATAGCATCTAAAGATCTACATAAGTCAGTAAGAAACTATCCCTTTACTATAAAACTCAGGCAAACAGGAAAATCATTTCAAATTAATCATAAATGGTTAGTAAGCTCATAAAAAAAAGGCTGATGTAGACAAGCTAGGTATGCAGCTGAATCCTTACAGTGCATGTCTAGCATGCACTAGGCCTGCCATCCATAGCACCACATAATAAAATAATACAGTAATGGACATCAGTCTAAAAATGGCAAAAATATCACACTGGACAATAGGAACAAGGTGTAAGCCTTTAGCACACCCTCCAGAGTGTTTCTGCAACACTCATGGCTGTCTACGTATATGGACCAAGTAGTTCCAATTGGACAGCTGAGGCTGCTGAGACCAGCTCCTTCTGTAGATAGGTGGGCCAGTACTGTATGAGGTGGGCCCATTACATGAATGATCCTACCCAAAAGAAGAGCTTATAATCACTCCCCAGCTCATATGACCAAACCAAAACCAGATGAAATGATGACCTACCAAGCAGGGTCTGTGGTCCAGATAAAGTAATGGACACCATCTGTCCATTTAGTAAGGGCCAAGTACTACTGAGCACATTTAACATAATAACTGTATAACATACTATAAAGTCATTTTTTTCTGCTGTTTACACAGATGGAAAGCAGTCTAAGTAGAGAAAAGATAAGCTCGATGAAATGTTGTTCCAAAAAGAGTTTTTCTAAAAGGCTCACCATGAAATTATAAACTGACTTAAATCTGTGGTGGACACAAGAAAACAAGTCAACAGAAAACCTTATAATTAGTGGATTTATCATTCGTTCTTTGTATGTCTGTGGTTTCTAGGCCAAATGGTTTTTCTTAAAGTAATGATTCCTAGCCTTCCTAGATCCTACAGCTACACACAAAGATTAGAATAAAGACTAATCTGTGCCCTATAGTGCTACAATGCCAATTTTTGTTTGCTTGTTGGCTGTTGTTCTTGTCCTATTACTCTTTTACTTTTTGTTCTGTGTATATAGAGTAATGTTCACTCAATCAGTAATATACTAACATGTTCTCTCTGTTATCAAGATTACCTAGCTGCGCATCTTTATATGACAAACAAACTAAAATATAACTCTTCAAAAATGGACTGGCAAGATACCTCAGTGTGTTAAGGCACTTGCCCTCCAGTCTGATGACCTGAATTTAATCTCTGGAACTCACATGGTAAAAGAAGAAAGTCTACTTCCCTGTATGTTATTCTGTGGACTACAAACACACACATACACATACACACACACACACACACACACACACACACACACACACACACAGACACCACCACCATAAAAGGTTTCTTTTCCTTTTTTAATTCAAAGTGGGTCACAAACCTACAAAAAAGAGATCAAAAACCTGAAAGAAAACACTGGCGTAAATATATTTAACATTGGAGTAGGCAAATAGATATTACACTAAAAGAATAAATAAGAAACAGATAGAACTTGATTTTATTATGGTATGGTTAAACTTTTTTCATATTATTAATAAAAGAACTCAAGAAGAGAGCAATCTTCAAATCATGTATCTGATAAGGGACCTGTATACAGAATATATAAAGAACTCTTACAACTCGATCGTAAAAGGCTAATAAAGCATATTTAAAAACGGACATGAATGAACATTTCTCCAAAGACAGCAAACAGTAAGCTAGCAGGCACATTAAAGAAGCCAAACATCAGTAATGGCATAGAATCCAGGAGAGAACAAAGCCAGATACAAAGACTCTATTCATCTGAAGCATCTAGAGCAAGGAACCCTATGGAGGGAGGAGACAAGAGTAAAGTGTGGTGGTCTGACTCTATTCATCTGAAGCATCTAGAGCAAGGAACCCTATGGAGGGAGGAGACAAGAGTGAAGTGTGGTGGTCTGACTCTATTCATCTGAAGCATCTAGAGCAAGGAACCCTATGGAGGGAGGAGACAAGAGTGAAGTGCGGTGGTCTGAGTCTATTCATCTGAAGCATCTAGAGCAAGGAACCCTATGGAGGGAGGAGACAAGAGTGAAGTGTGGTGGTCTGACTCTATTCATCTGAAGCATCTAGAGCAAGGAACCCTATGAAGGAGGAGACAAGAGTGAAGTGCGGTGGTCTGACTCTATTCATCTGAAGCATCTAGAGCAAGGAACCCTAGGAGGGAGGAGACAAGAGTGAAGTGCGGTGGTCTGGAGAATTGCTACAGAGAGCCACTTCTTTTTTTGAGAAAAAAAAATGCCCTAGTAAATTATGATCACGAACACGAAATTATAACAGGTTAACGATGAATTTTATATTTTAAATGGGTGATTTATATTGTTATATAAATTATATCTCAATAAAATAAAGCAATTCTATCTTTTCTAAAAAAAATAATTATTCTGTCACTATGGTGGACAGGGACAAAATTTGCTTCTTTTTCTCTAAGGTGTTCAACAAGCAACATATATCCAAACAGTACAATGACTCATGAGAGACATCACAGCCTTGAATACACCCGGCAGACACACTCACCCTACAGGGGGAAACACGAGGAATCTAGCTACCCAGCCTGAGCAGTTATCTACGCCTGACAGGGGGGGGGGGGGGAGCTGTGCCATTCCTGACTAACGGAAAAGCGGCCCACATATCAGCTGCCCATGATGGCCCCACTCCTGTCCTGTTCTGCTACCCTGAGGCTTATGCACAGGGCCGTCCACATGCACGGGACTGAAGCTTACCCTTGCGCCAGGCTACATGTTCCTCCCTGCTTCACACTGATTCACCCCAGCCCTACTCTGTACAAGGGACATACCACACGTTCAGAAAAGCCCCTCCTATACCTGGGGACAAACTTTAGTTCATACATATCACTGTAAAAACAAACTGTCACAAAATTTAACGAATTTGAATGGACCCTGGAGGAAGCATAAATTCTGGGAATACAGGGTAATCTTAGAAAGAAAATTATGATCAATTATTTAGAAATTTGAAATGATGGCTCTATGAAAGAACAGACTGCAATGAAGAGTAACTGAAATTATGAATACAACTATTGAAATAAAAAAGTTTGGGGAAGGATGTCAAGTGATTTTAAAACAGGAATGAAAAACTAGGAGACACAAAGCATAAATGCAATAAGAAGTTCAGGAATAACAGCTGTAATGTAAGCAGAGGGGGAAATACTAAAATATAACAGAACAGATATCTCCAGAGGTAAAGGAAGCTATGACAGGAAGGTTTTCACAATCATCAAGCCAGAACAAAACTCATCCTCCAGACATGCAGGGTAAAGAAAAGGCCTGGACAGCGATCAGAAAGAGTGAGTAGGTGACAGGCAGGGAGCAAATATCAGAGTCTTGTCAGCACTGGGGGTCAAGGAGAATGACAGCAGGACAGCAGAGGCCAGTCCAAAGGGAATGGGTAAACTAAGACTTCAGTTCCAGGAAGAACACGAACACACACACACACACACACACACACACACACACATCTAAAAATGAGGCAGAGATCCAAACAGTACACCTAATCAGAATTAAGTCTAAGTCTACAGACAGCAGTTGTGTAACGACCTAGAAAAAATTTAACACAAATTCAATTCTCAGAAGGTTAGGAAAAGAAGCATACCTCCCAGAAGAAAACAGATTCCTCCTACAAATAACAAAGTAAGGATACATTTAGAAAAAGAAAAAGAAAAAAGTGACCATCAGTCAGAATATCTAAGAAGAGGCAGTGCTCTGGTGCATTCTACCTTTCGTGGCCAGCAGAGGTCGCACACACGGGCTCTACTTCTCTTCCACTTCAGGTGCAACTACATACGTTTAGGTGCAACTTCTCGGGTTTGGCAATTCTTAAGTGCAACAGCCAAATTCATCTATTTAGAGTCAGTCTGTACTAAATGTTCAAAAGCCTTTGCTACTATTAAAACATAGAATAAAAACACCAAAAGTGTGGTCAGCGTAAAGACAGATTCCAGAGGCTTCGGTTAGAGAGCTGGAGGGGAAGCAGAGACCTTGCAGCCTCATTTCCATGGCAATGTCATGAGCCAACTGCTCAGTTACCTTGAAAAGGGAAGTTTCACATAATAATACTTAAAAATGCAAACAAGAGAACACACACACACACACACACACACACACACACACACACAAAATGCATTCATCATCTAAATCTGCTTTAGATAGACTATGTATGCCAACTTTTTCATTTTACGTAGAGAATTTGTAAACAGTGACTATGAGGCAACTGCCAGCAATGTTTATCACAGCAAACCTACATGCGAGAAGGAAAACCAAATGAAGAAGGAATGAACCTTGGCTGAGGGTGTTGAGAAAGCGCTCACAGCATGTGCAAGATCATGGCTAAAGAACACTGGGTTAGCAGTGGAGCCCTGGAAGATGGAGAGAAGAGCTGACCCTCCCCATTTCTTTTGTCCTGTATAATTTACTCAAGACTCCATTTCTTACACATACATACACATTGTTTTAGATCTAAAAGCCTAAAATTCACATTATACTTAAGATAACATACATACAATTTAAAAAAAATAAATAAGTGTCTACATCTAACAGACAAAGTGAATCAGCCCATTTTCCTGATTAAATTTCGCAATAAGAATATAAACCAGAACAATCTTTCTGTTAGGCAGTTCGATAAATGGAGATTTTCCTTTAGTTAAGATCTAAAACTATCCTATTACCTATGGTGGAACACGCCTGGAATCACAAAGCTTGGGAGGATGAGGCAGGAGAACAGTAAGTTAGAGGCAATCCTGGGGTGTATAATAAAATTTGCTCCCTGCCCTTTGTAAAAAAAAAAAAAAAATCTGGTCAATAAATAAATACAGAAATAGAAAACAAAAACTACCACAGAGGCCTGGATCAGTGCATGGTGCAGAGTACTCATCAGTTAATTGAACACTGAACAAATGGACACATACTCAGATCTGGAACAAGAAAATAGACATGATCTGAGAGGCGACTTTGCTTGGGATTCAGGATGTATTCTCTCTCTCTCTCTCTCTCTCTCTCTCTCTCTCTCTCTCTCTCTCTCTCTGTGTGTGTGTGTGTGTGTCTGTCTGTCTGTCTGTCTGTCTGTGTCTGTCTGTCTGTCTGTCCCCCCCCCTGCTGCCCCCCCACAACCTTCCTATGGTAGCACTTGGTAGGTAGGGGCAATGGTACATCATGAAATAAGATCAGGCTCTAGTTCAAAAACCAAACACAAACCTGTCTCCATTCCATTGCTCTTGCTGTGAAAACATACAAAACAAAAAAACAAACAAACAAACAAACCAGACTGACAAAAAGCAACCTGTCTTTCAAGTAACTCCAGATAACAGTGCATGAGGCAGGAGAGTCAAGGCAGACCCTTGAAGCAGCTGGTTATGTCCACACGCAGGAGAACAAAGAAATCATGCACACGCGCTTGCTGCTCAGCTCCCTTTTCTGTTCGTGCAGCTGAAAGTCCAACCTACATAGGGGCTGCCCACAATCAGGATGAGGCTTTCCACCTCAGCTGACCAAAATGAGACGGATCCCTCACAGGCCAGCCCAACCTAGACAATCCTTCACTGAGCCTCTCTCAGCAAAGGTGTGGCCTGAACAACTAAACTAACCAGAATTCTAATACCCCACTGTTTTAGTGTCGGTTCACTATCTGTAATTCGAATTCACAGAGGCTCACAGAGTAATCACGTGCACATCTTCCTCACAGGTTCCTGCTGGATCTTCAGGGGCCGGCCCAGCTTATATTTATAGAAAACTATTTTATAGTTTCAGAATATTCAACTGTTCTCACTCTTTGGGTCTTGATGTCTGTGTTATAAATGCTAGCTCTCCTTCCCCATAGAGGTTCCTTGTTTTACGTAAATGATACTAATTGTGAGCTTGCCATTTTAGAGATTCGTTAATGTAGAACTTTATATGTCCTTAACTGTAAAAGAGGACAATTTTGTGCTAAATGCTGCAACAGTTTGTGACATTTCTTTGTGTCACTTCCTAGACACTGCATGAACTATCAGTAGTGCCCTATCCCAACGTTGGGCTCCAAGTCCACAAGAAATGAATTTTGCCCTACCTTCAGAACTCTGGGAAACCTGGAATGTCAAGCCACAGCCCCACACTCTGACAGCTTCTAGGTAATACACAATTTTTCTAGTCAAAATTTCATGCACAGGGTCCAGTTTTGCAAAATCTTCATGCTAGCCTCTGTGTTGCTGCTGTTGGGCACCTGAATTAGCCTCATCAGAGCAAAAGCATCCTTTCCTGGGCCCACTGATGATGGAGCCGCCTTTCCTCTGACTTTATCCCTCCATCCACACAGGGAATCTCCTTTCAAGCTCTCCTGTTTACTCAGGGTCTGTTGTTTCTCCTAGTGTACCATGCTGCAAAAATAATCTGAATATAGTCCGTTCTTTAGAAGGCGTCACATTAACAGGACCACTATACACTTCTCTCCATATGCTATATGAACTATACAACCCTAGGAGAATTACAAGTTTGGGTACAATGACCAGAAATGTTAAGTACTGACATCAGGAGAAATAAAGTAATGGACCAAGAATATTTAACAAGTCTTAGTAGAAAACATCCTCATTTTCTTATCAATGTAATAAAAGTATTTCTAAAATTCTATTATTTCTACATATACTTATAATATCTATACCACTAAACTTTAAATTATATGATTCAAAAGACTTATAAAACATTACACTTGAGCTAGTATAGTCTTAAGATTGTAAAATTATACATTTCTCTTGCCCTTTCCACTCTATCCTTTGGCTCTACAGTTTAGACTTCAAGTTTCATTCACGTTCTCACATGACTTAACAATAATGATCTGAAAAAGAAGAAAGAAAAAAACTCAAGGCATGCCTCTGGCCCAGTGACTTATGTGTGATCCTTTCTTTTCAAGTGCTTTGTTTTGTAGTTTTCAAGGACAAACCTCAAAGGACTAAAGAAGAGACTGCAGCATATACTATATACTGAATCAAAGACAATGAGTGCTAAGGCAGAAATGACAAGGTTTGAAAAGTACCGCACAGAGTCACCTACCATTACCTACCATTTCTTCATTTCAGCCTTCTGTTGTTACTGTTAAAAAGCATAAACTCTAAATGTATTTGGTTTTCCAAACAGCAAAACAAAAGGGCAGGTCACAAACATTCCTGTAAAAGTAGGTATAAACTTGAATTTCTCTTCAGTAAATATCGAGGAATAAAACTGAGGCCAGGCGGTACAAAAGGTATATCGCTTAACTGCTTTTTAAATATTTCACACAACTGTAGGTAAGATGCCCAGCAGATGCACATTCTTGCCAATAGCCCTATTAACTACTGACACAGAGAGCATTACACATTGTTTACATAATATGCTGGTTTGTATACGTTCGGCCCAGGGAGCAGCACTATTAGAAGCCCTGCTGGAGTAGGTGTGTCACTGTGGGTGTGGGCTATAAGACCCTCATTCTAGCTGCCTGGAAGTCAGTATTCTGCTAGCAGCCTGAAGATGAAGATGGAGAACTCTCAGCTCCTCCTGTACCATGCCTGCCTGGATGCTGCCATGTTCCCACCTTGATGATAATGGACTGAGCCAGCCCCAATTAAATGTTGTCCTTATAAGAGTTGCCTTGGTCATGGTGTCTGTTCACAGCAGTAAAACCCTAACTAAGACACATAATTAAGTAAAAAATGTGCTTCATCAGAGAAAAAAAGTAAAAGAAGAAGAAACTCACAAGATGGCATCTAAAATTCAGAGCAGTGGAAGGCTTCTTTGTTTTCTTTTGTTTTGTTTGTTTTGTTTGGGTTTTTTGTTTGTTTTTGGTTTTTTGTTTTGGTTTGGTTTGGTTTGGTTTTGGTTTCGTGAGACAGGGTTTCTCTGTGTAGCCCTGGCTGTCCTGGAACTCACTCTGCAGACCAGCTGGCCTCGAATACAGAAATCCACCTGCCTCTGCCTCCCAGTGCTGGTATTAAAGGTGTGCACCACCACTGCCAGGCTCTAGTGAAAGGTTTCCAAACTGTCTTAAGGTGACTATCAATGTAGAAACCATAAAAAGACTACAAGAATTAAGTGCATATGCATGCACTGACTTCTTGGAAACCTTAAAATGCTGTTACACAATTCCAACTATCACTCCAAGCTGAAATAAGGAATTATTTGTTCTGTTTTCAACCAAACACCAACCACATTAGGTCAAACCCCTTATACATGAAAAACAAGAGTTAAATAATAGTACAGGTAAAAAGAGTGACGATTATCACTCTAAGCTACAGTTGAAGGCCAGGGATACAGTGAGGACCTAAGTAAATCCCAGCACGTTCTGAGGTCTTTGCATATCACAAAATAATTGAGACTCTCGCATCACTGAAATCACTTTTTACAGATCAGAAAGTGGAAGTTGGATAATGTACACAGTGCCACAAGGCTGTGAGTTACAAGCCCAGGATTCAAACTCAGAAAGTCTAACTCCAAAGCACAAGCTCTCACTGCTTTCTGTCTTCCAAAAGACACCTTGACCACCACCTTTCCAGTGGTCTCAAGATTGTGTATCTCACACTCTCTTTAAGAAGCATGTATTCAGAAATGCATTGCCCCCATGGATTGAAAGCTCAAGCTTTGGGGTCAGGCAATTGTAACTGAAGGGAAATTATTTCAGATTCCACCTCTTGAGAATGAGGTAACAGAGGCGAGTTATGGGATCAAATTCCTTGAGGATCAAATAAGGTACAGTGTTCAGAGTGCATAGTACAGTGCTGGGACGCGGAGGAAGCTGGTCAGTAGGATTACTGATACCGGTACTAATATTAGTTCTATTTCTTCTAAGTTGTTTCTAAGAGTGCTGCTTCTAATTCTAGAATGTGACAGTAATTTTCAAATGAAAGCTCTCTGAAGATTACATTGTCTAAAAAACCTAGACAATTGGAATTGACTCTCCATAACATATGATGGTAGCCAAAAATAAATTATAGTTCACAGAACAATTCTAAACGTGGAAAATAAAGTCTTAGTGACAATTAGTTAATTCTTGAAACTTCAAGTATCGGAAGCTGAAGATTCTTCAAAAAACAAACTTGAACTTACCTAGACCAAACTGAAATTACCTAGGAACTACATCCAATTCTAGTATTAGACAGCTCTAGAGAACAGCTGGAGCACAAAGGCTTCCCAAGGGTGAGCAAGAAGTGATGTAGGTAAGTACAGGACACAGAAATAAGCAGGGACCACACATCCTTTACCTAGAAGACAATGTTTAAAACACTTACTAGTATCCGGAGTTTTCTCTTCTGACTTGCCAAATAGAAATTCGTACTTTGCCTTGGCAACACTCTGGGAATGTGCTGATGCATTGTTAACCCAAACAAACGGCTCTGCCTGCAAAATGAGACCCAAACAAAGACATCATCACGAATACAGCATAACAAATAATGACAAAACAAATTACCCAAGAAGGGAATGATTAAACCATCACGATATATATATATATATATATATATATATATATATATATATATGCTTGATACACTACTATATAATCACTCAAAATGAAACAAACAAAAAATCAGAATATAATCAAGACACATGATTTCATCAATGAGACCCAGTCAAAAAATAGTATACATGTGATGTATACATGGGGGTTGGGGGAAAGACACACAAAGCCTGCCATGAGTCACTGCTTGTCATGTAAGCATAAGGACCTGAGTCCAATATCTAGAACATATGTTGAAACCAACAAACAAACATGGGAGCCATCAGTCTATAATCCCAGCCCTGGTAAGGCCAGCTGGCCAGCCATGCCTACTCAGTGAACTCTAGACCAATGAGACCCTGCTTCAAAAAAGTGATTGGCTCCTCAGAAATGATACCAAGGGTTAACCTCTGGCTTTCACATGCACAAGTCACATATACACACCCACATGAACAGGCTCTCACATGAATACACACACAGTATGCTAGTTTTTAGCTATTAAAAACCTTATGTTATTTTCTGCATGATTAACTTCAAGTAATTCTTTCTATGTGTTTGGTTGAGTCACGCCAAAAAGAAAGTCGCCTTTCTCCAAAACTTACTATATCTGTATATCAGAAATACCACTAAGCTAGCCAAGGAGTATACGGAGCTGTAAGTAATTCCATTGATACAATCTGTCTTATGTTGGAGCATCTGCCCAGATTCTTAAAAGGCTGCTCTTTAAAGAAAAACTACAGGGGTAAAATTGGTTCACATCACAATTCCAAGACCTACTTCCTGACGGCTTTTAGACAAGTGTTGAAATTTGAGTGGTTCCCATTTCTGACCTAGAATTAAGTAATGGATAAAATTTGATCTGTGCCCACTGTAGAGTCATCCCCTTGCCTCTACGGTGAGTGAAAACATCCAAGATATGATATTATCTACACTGGGTTCTGCCTTGACTACAAAACATCTATTGTCATGTAGGACTCCTAACTGACTCTCCATTCTGGGCAACACTGACATCAAGGGTTATGTGAACAATCAAGTAACCACTTGAAACACAGAAATGTTTGTCAGTGACAGAAAGACCAATTACAACTCCATCACCCTACAACAGCCAAGTTCAACATGTGCTGTTGGCCCTGGCACTCTCACCTGGCTCTTCTATACCATAATCAAAAGGTTAACTTGCAGAATTTTGAGACAGCATTCCTTAAAATACCTCTGCAATCATTTATTCTTTATAATGTACAAAATTCATCTCTGGAAATTCTTCTTAGTGTAGTGTGTTTAACAAGTACAGATTAATTATCCTTTTCCCCAACAGAGAGAAAATAATGATAATCTGTGTGTGTAGAGAGCTTCTGGCTAATAAAAAGAACTCCCCCAGGGATTCCCAAAGAAGGTGACCTAATTTGGGGAAGATGCTTAGGTACGGTTTTCTGAGGAAGAGATAGCTGCACAAATGAGAAACACAGGATGCTAGGAAGGACAGGAACATGTACTCTGCAGAGGGACAGCCATTTGAAAATGACCCATGCCTACCCTGCGAACAGGCCAAGAAGCTCGGAAAAACATGCAAGGGGTCCATTTCAGAGACAGACCGACAGCAACTGGGCTCTCAGAAGCAATGAGCAAACAAATATGGGGTGCTTAGGGAATGAAGCCTCATTTTAATCAGAACTTGAAAGAAAGCCACTAAAATGTTTTGGCAAATATTTTTATTTATTTACATTTCAAAGATTGTTCACTTACATAGGCCTATCACACAAAGGAGCGGAACAGTCTAAGAGAGACTAAAGCTCTTGCCAAGTAGACAAAAGTGGGTTAATTTAGATCTTTGTGTAGAGACGGTCTGTGGAATGTTATGGTAAGCCAGATTTAAGAAAGTAGGGAAAAGATTAAATCAAAGGTAATTATAATGGATAAGATTTATTAACCACTTACTCTCTGGCAAGCACTGCTCTAGAGCTATGTATAGAATGCATCATTAAATGCTCAGAGCAATCATATAAACTGAGTACAACTATCATCCCAGTCTCGTGGATGACAAAAGGACTCAATGAACAGGTAAATAACGTGTCCAAGGTGGTACAGATAATAAATTACATATTCTGGATTTGATTCCATGCAATCCAAATCCAGAGCACATAGCTCCTGAGGATAGCATCCAGGAGTCAGGCTTGTATGTCTGAGAATAGGAAGTGAAATGGGAAGTGATTAAAGAAGGAATATTACCAACAGCTTGAACATGGACTGCCAGGGAACCTCCAAAGCCACTTAACATGCCACAAAAGTCCACTATAAGGAAGTTCATCAGTACGCTGTCAGCAAATATCCAGGATGCAAAGCATGAAACACTTTCAGCAGTTCCAAGAAGGATAATCTTTTTGGCTTAGAGTCTCAATTAGAGCTTGAAGACTATTCTAAAGAAAAGTTTCACTTGAGCAATCATCTTTGACTTTTGGTCTATGGGGAGCCTATCCTAAAATTTCTGCAAGTCCATACTCAGGAAAAATACTTACATCCTGATTCTCACTTATGATGAAATTTGGCAATGTTTTCTAAATGTTAATATATTTTAAATACATAGTTGGCCCTCCCTAATCTGCAGACTGTAATCTGCAGATGCAATCAAACTCGGACCTGTTACAGAGAACACAGGTTTGGCTCCCAGAACCCACATGGTAGCTTACAATCCTCCTTAACCTAAGTTCCAGGAGATTCAACACACTCTTCTGACTTCCAAGGACACAAGGCACACATGATGTATATGCATACATGAAGGCAATCAATCATATACAAAAGCTAAATTTTTTTAAAAATCTAAAAAACAAAAACTAAAAAGATATTTAAAGATTTTTTTTTCTCAAACTTCTAAGTCACAAGTCTATGTCTGTGTATCTCTGGAGGGGATTGGGAAAATGTACTGTTGTGCGTAAGTGTCCTGGTAGCCTTCCTTTTTCTGAGATAAAATACTTTAATCAAAAGCAACTTGGGGGAGGAAAAGGTTTATTTCAGCTTAAACTTCCAGACCACCAGCTACAACTAAAAGAATTCACAGGAGGAAGTGGGGCAGAAATCATGGAGGAGCACAGCTTCCTGAGCTTACTGACTTCCTCGCTTTCTATAACTCAGCTAGCTTTCCCACTCCCCAGGCCTACCCACTAGAGATGATACAGTTCAGAGTGGGTCAGGCCCTTCACTTCAATCATCAGTCAAGATAATCTCTGATAGACATAGTCAAAAGTCTTACAAATTAGGCAATTTTATTATTATCATTATTATGATTATCATCATCATCATCACATATGGGTATTTGCCTGCACGTATGTGTGGGCACCATTTGCATGCCTGGTACCCCTCAGAGGCCAGAGAAGGCATATAATCCTCTGGAACTGGAGTTACATATGGTTGTGAGCCACTGTGAGGGTGTTGGGAGCTGAAGCTGGGTCCTCTGGAAGAGCAGCCACTGCTCTTAACCTTTAAGCCATCTTTCTAGCCCCAACCAAAAAAGTCTTCAATTGAGCTTCCCCTTTGTTCCCAAGTGACTCTTGGTTGTTTTAAGTTGGTAATACAAACTACCCAGCACAGTGTGTATACATAGTCATAATTTAAAGTATACTTCTCCATATGTCTTGATCAAAACTGTTTAAAATACACTGATAGAAGGGAGTTCTCAAACTTTAGCACAAATTAAAATAATCCATAGTGCTGGGCAATGGTGGCGCACGCCTTTAATCCCAGCACTTGGGAGGCAGAGGCAGGTAGACTTCTGAGGTCGAGGCCAGCCTGGTCTATAGAGTGAGTTCCAGGACAGCCAGGGCTATACAGAGAAACCTTGTCTTGAAAAATTAAAAAAAAAAAAAATCACTTATTAAGACAAATATTTCTGTGATGTACTCAAGAGCTTCAAATTCAGTCAGTGCAGGCCTAAAAATGTGTACTCCTTACCCATGTTCCAGGTGATGCAGATGGTCCTGCATCTCATGGGCTGCGGCACAGCTCCGGACAGGTCTCCCTTTCCTGTGTTATTGTATGTGAGAACCAATTGGCAGTCTTCCTGTTGTGTTTGCAGGTCTGATATTGAGCAGGCCACAATCTGAGTGCCTAGCCTTGCAGGCTCTAAAGCTGAGAGTGAAGCAGTGTTCAAAGCACACTCAGGCTCTCACACAAGATAAAGTGTTTTTATGAGCTGCTCTATCTAGAAATAACATAGATGAAACTGTCTCAACTTCACAAAGCACTCCATAGTTTGGCAGCTATGGGGACACCTTCATCCAGGCTGGAATCAAGGCATTAATATTCCTCCACCTTGCTGAGTGAAATAAAGCTCATTCTCCTTACTTTCATTATATTAAGACTGCGAGCCCCGCTGATACTGCGCTTCCCATGCCAATGCTTTTAAATCTTCACCTAGCTCTACAGTTAACTGTAGGCCTCGGAAAAACTGTATTTGAAATAATCAGCTTGATTAAAGACATGCGTCATTCAGCAATACGCTTTTCAATCTGTATTTCTACTGGAATAAAACTTACTCCTTCTGATTTATCACAGTCACTTAGGAGCATAAATCTCTTGGATAAGCATAGAGAACGGGGCTGGGGGTTAGCTCAGCAGTAGGAGTACATGTATAGCATACATGAGGGCCTAGGTTCAAATGCTGACACCTACACTGTAATCTAAAAGGAAAGAAGGGACTTAGAACTTGAGTTAGGTGATCAGGACTAAAATCCAGCTTTGCTACTCTTCAATTAACATAAATGTCTGGACTTCAGATTCCATGCTGCATAAAAGTACTAAAGAATCTGGATAGCAGGCTTGGTGGCACAGGCCTGTGATCTTGGCACTCAGTAGGGCTAAGAGGTAGGTAAGCCAGTATTACAATGAATATCTTTCATTTGAAATCTGAAACTTTTAGGAACTAAGAAGACACACAAATTCCACCTCATGTCACAGAACATAGTTAAACTGGAGACACAATAAAAACACCATACAAAATTTCTGTCTGGCTACAAAATAGGGAAGGGGAAAAAAAAAAAACAAAGTAGAAAACTTCATAAGTAAAAGTCACTTTCAGTGAAGTGGGCAGAAAATGATTGGGGCCACAGGAGCGGTGGAGGGGAAGGAGAGTGGGCCTTAAGGCAGGCACTGTACACTGTATTCTTCTAATTATCTCAACTTCAATATGATTTGAGAGTCAGCTGAGTATTCTAAAGCGCTTTGGGCCAGAAAAGATTAAAAGCTAAATTGAAAACTATAGAAATAATATTTCACAGCTCCCTTTAAACCAGCACTTAATTCTAACATTCACGTCCACATTTCATCCTGTCTAATCCCTTCTGCTCCTATTATCTGCAGGGTACCAACCAAAAGCAGTCAGAGAGCTGAAGATTAGGATTGATGCTGCAGAAGCACAGTTAGGCATTCCTGCATGAACTGTACTCTGAACAACCTTGCTGATGCTCTAATCCCCATACTTCAACCACAACTGTATTTGGAGGTCATTACAATGAGATCAGCAGAATAGGTCCTAATCTAAGGTAGCTGGTGACCTTCTAAGAAAACAATTAGGGACACAAAGAGATAGACAAAACAAAACCAACATGAAGGCAAAGGAAGACTGTGCCATCTGAAGCCAAGGGAAGCCAATATTAGGGAGAGAGAGAGAGAGAGAGAGAGAGAGAGAGAGAGAGAGAGAGAGAG
>JADRCD010170976.1:0-41943 GCA_019843815.1 Montemys delectorum
TTATTTATTTATTTATTTATTTATTTATTATTTTCTATGCATCTACTGAATCTTATAATCTAATTATGCTATTTTTAAACAATGAATCTCTTCTTTAAAATGCAGTGTGCCATAAATATCTCCCCAAGCATTAAACACTCATATAGTATTATCACTTGTAATTGCAGAGTTCTGAGGTAAGATATGAATTGGTTATCTACTGAATATCCCAAATGTCAGGATCTTGGGATATCTCCCACTGGTTTCTTTATACACAATAGGATATGAAGTAGATGCCTTTTATACCTCCATGATGATACCACCATTTCCTCCCTTCCTTCTCCTTTCTTCCCTCTCTTTATTCCATATTTCATGTTAACATTAATTAACATGTTGGAACATTAATTGTTCTGCCCTGAAGCTTATTTCTTTCTTCCTCATTTCTTTTTTCCCATGATCATTATTTTTTGGATAAACTCAAAAAAAAAAATAAAAATTTTCAGACAGAACTTGTGTCTAGGCATTGTCAAAATGTCTTTCAAGTAGTTTTTCTTGTCACCATAGACACTTGCTACACACGTTCTCTGCTGTTTCTTATTCTGTGCCCTAGTTCCACTCCACTGAGTTTCTTTTGTGGAGTCTTACTGCCAGAGTCTCCAGGAATGACAAGGTCAGAGGAGCATTCAGAGGGTAAATGGGTGACATTGGCCCCCCATGTAAGCATAAACTCCCCTTTTCTCTTCACAACAGATATTGTCTCCGTTGTCCAAGAACCTCTACCACAGGGCCATTTCTGAGAGTGGTGTGGCCCTCACTCCTGGATTGTATACCAAAGATGTTAGGCCAGTCACTGAGGTAGGTCCTACCCTGGAAAATCGCCATACTCTTTCTTGGAGTCCTCAGGGGTCCTTCTGGTCATAGGACTATGTGCCCCAGGGATTTCCAAAGTGAGAATAGCTGACCAGAAATTACATCTAGGGCTCCATCTAAACTATATTCTATAGGTTCTGAAGTTTCTTCCTAAGAGTCATGTTATTCAGATGTTCTGCAATTCTGCATGCTTTGTGTGGGGAAAGACAGGATGCCCTCTGAAACATGACGCATGTATTAGCTCTCCTTATATGACAGATGCTGGAAACTAAAGAGGTTGAAAGGGCTGTAAATAGAGGAAGTGTATCTGAAGTGGACAGTGGGATCATGGGTTCCTTGCCTTCTATCTACTGCACAGGGCTCCCCTTGTGATAATACATTTTTGCAACATTGCATTTTAAAAGTTAAGATAACATGCTCAGATGTGTTCATGACACACATTAAAAACAATTTTAAAAAAAGTAACATTTTGTTGTGCCTGTATGGAAAGTCTATTGATCTAGAGTGTTTTCAGGAAACGTTTTCTGTCTTTAGAAATGACACTTAGGGTAGAGCCTATCTACATCAGTGGAAGGTACTGATGTTGCTCTTGACATCTGACGTTGCCTGTTATCTCTTGCAGCAAATTGCTGTTCTTGCTGGTTGTAAGACCACCACATCTGCTGTAATTGTTCATTGCCTGCGGCAGAAGACAGAGGAGGAGCTCTTAGAGATCTCGCAGAAAATGGTGGGTGTGTAGTCTAGTGAACTTCCTCTATAGGCTTGCACACAGGCTTCATTCCTTCAGCTGTTCTCTAGTCAATGCAGACCATGTGATATTCTAACCCTAGCCCACACTAAGGTCATACCCATTAGGAGTAGCATTGAAATTACCTCCATTGTGGTGTGCTGGAATGAGCATCAGTGAACTTGTAGGAGTTGGGGTTTTCTATTATAAGCAAGCACTCAAGTTAGAAGCTTTGAACAGGAAAAGGAATAGATTATAAAAAAAAAAAAAAAAAAAAAAAAAAAAAAAAAAAAAAAAAAAAAAACTCAAATAACTCAAATCTAAGACTATCTTGTTCCAGGTACTTTAAAGATAAGAATTTACACCCCAGCTTCCCAGTGTTTTGTTGGCTTCCTTCTGAAGCACGTTTACCTCCTATAGTGCTTAAGTACAACAGCAATCACACTCATATCTTGTGTGCTGAGGAACTATCTAATCCTCCTAACACTCCTGGAGAGTCAGAGTCTGTCTCACTAGCACTGTCTTACATCCATCTTTGAGCTTTCCCCTGCGTTCTGAGACATAGTGATCCACCTAACATTCTGAACTCATGAAGACAGAGTAGTAAAAGGGCAGGGGCAGAGGATTCATCCCATTCTGCCAATCTATTGCCCATCCAGCTTAGTCTCACATCAAATTTAAAACATCCTGCCACTGAAGTCCCTTTGTCCCCACATTTTCTCAACGGAAAAATTGGGGTGTTGTTACCAGAAGAGAAAGAGGTAGGGCTGAAGGAGGATGCCAGCACAGGGGCAGGCGTCAGCTCAGAGCCTTAGTGACTCTGATGCTGGATCTTAGCACTAGTTAGTTCCTACTGCTACCCCTCCACGGGCCTCACCCTGCACGTGGACTGAGAAGTTGTCATGTAGGTTTCTCTTCTCCTGCTTGAGAGGAAACTGGGAGCACAGGTCTGAAGATGTGCTTCATACCGGGAAGACTCCAACCATAATCGCTTTCTTTGTCTCCACAGAATCTGTTTAAACTCGGTCTTCAAGGAGCTACCAAAGAGGTAAGGACCCTTTAAGGTTTGTAAGGTTTGTAGCTGTAACTGTCTTAGACAGTGATTGAAAGAATTTCTGTTTGTAGACTTACAATCCTCTCTCTCTCTCTCTCTCTCTCTCTCTCTCTCTCTCTCTCTCTCTCTCTCTCTGTGTGTGTGTGTGTGTGTGTGTGTGCGCGCGTGCGCGTGTGTGTACTTTTGAGCTCCAGAGCAATAGGTTAGCATAGCCATGAAGACCTGAGACAGTGTTGACACTCCTTCTCTGACTGCTGGTTCAGTGCTCCCAATCAGCAACCTTGTATCTTCTCAATTATAATTATTGTACTAAAAAGACCAATGAAGCCGGGCGGTGGTGGCGCATGCCTTTAATCCCAGCACTAGGGAGGCAGAGACAGGCAGATTTCTGAGTTCAAGGCCCGCCTGGTCTACAGAGTGAGTTCCAGGACAGCCAGGGCTACTCAGAGAAACCCTGCCTTGAAGAACCAAAAAAAGAAAGAAAGAAAAAAAAAAAGACCAATGAAAAGAGGCTGCATTGCTGGATGGCTGAGTTGCCCAACTAAGGGTGGTAGAAACCTTTGTTGAGGAACATAAGTCAGAGGCTACCCGGGGAGATGTAGCACCCTTTTTCTTGAACACAGAAAAACTCCAGTAGTGACCTCCATGATCTCCCTTCCTCTCACTTTCTGTCAGTAGTCACAGTCTTTTGACATTAGCCATGCTAAATTTTATAGCCCTGTCCTCTTGACTGCTCCATGGGATCCCAGATTATCCTTTAAATGTCTATGAAATTTAAAGAATCTCAATTCGTTCAGACATTTAACATTTTTAAAGATGTTACTATGTGACAGGCTATGGTTTCAGAGATGGACAGCAGTAAAGCAGAAAAATATCTGTCTCTCTCAAAGAATTCCCTCTTTCAGGCATGGTATAGTAAAAATAAATTAGCACACTATGTTATGTCTCATTACAATCAGAGGTAAGGCTACAAGAGAATGAAAGGAGAAAGAAAGAAAGAAAGAAAGAAAGAAAGAAAGAAAGAAAGAAAGAAAGAAAGAAAGAAAGGAAGGAAGGAAGAGAGGAAGGAAGGAAGAAGGGAAAATGGGGACAGAATTAGAGGAAGCCAAGAGAGAAGTAGGAAAGAGACAGGGGTCCACAGTTTACCTTAAATGAACACTTTCCTTACCTGAACCCCTACTTATCCCCATTTCATAAAGGATCTGCCACCTCTTCTTGGCAATACAGGCTGGAGACCAAACCTATAGCACATTGGCCTTAAAGGATACTCAAGATTCAAAGCACAGCTACTCCATTGAGTTATATCTTGAAAAAGAAGGGAAAGAAGAGTATGCTAATTCTGTTCAGGGTATCTCACCTTGTGACCCCTTTTCTCTCTAGTCTTGCTTTGGGACGTTTATTCCTTCAGGCTCCAATTTGGACTGTCCTGGATCTAGCTCCAAATGGCCGCATCTCTTTTCTTGACTCACAACCTTTTCCGTTTGGTGACATCATGTCCTTGACTATGATGTCTGTGTTGACATCCTGACAGGGATACAGTACACCTAAAAGACGGGGAGGAAATTTGCATGTTTTCCAGTTTTACAATTTTGGGGGAATGGGCATGTGATAGCTACAGTGTATGATAAAACTGTGGGAAAGGTGCTAATACATCTAAACTCGTGGATTTCTAGTATTTAGCATACACATGCCAGCAATGAATTGCAGCTGGAGCTAAAGAGAGTGTTTTGCTACCCAGGGTTGAAGAAGTAGTAGTTCCTGCTCAAATGGCATTTTATTACATTATGAATAAATCTTAAGATATGCTAGTTCTTGGTGAGAAATATTTGTTATATAAGGTAAATTAAACAGAGTTCCATATATAAGTATGATGACAATATTGTGACCAGTGGTTCCCAAGAACCTAGCTCTAAAATTCCAATGCAACAGAGGCCTAGTAGTCACAAATTCAATATTAATAGGAACTTTATAGACCTGACCACTAGGAATAGTGAAAATCAATTCTAAAGAATATTTACGATTAAAGTATATATATATGTGTGTGTGTGTGTATGTATGTATATATACATGTTTATGAATATATGAAGTATTTATACCTACTACATATTTAATGAAAATGCCTCCCTCCCTTCACTTAACTATTTCTTTTAATCTTATCATTTACAAATACCAAAAGTTTGGTCCCTGTGGTTCACAGGCACTCTAAGAGATATAGATTTCTGTGCACTCCCTGGTTATAGGGTCTGTGTTCCAGCTGCTGGGCACTTAGACAGGCATAGTAAGAGATGTGGGGGCTTTCTGACACTGCACTGCTCTCTCCCCCAGAGCCACCCGCTTATGTTAACTGTGCTTGACGGAGTGGTGCTGCCAAAGGACCCAAGACAGATCCTGGCTGAGAAGAACTTCAACACTGTGCCCTACATTGTGGGGATCAACAAGCAAGAGTTTGGCTGGCTTCTGCCAACAGTGAGCATGAACAGACCCCTTAGACAGATGCTAATCCACTAGCCTGCTACAGTCATATCTCTGCTGTGTGCTCTCGTGAATTCTGTCTTTAAGCCCTGCCTGGTGTTAGGAGCCGCTGTTCCCATCACTCTAATGTAGTCATGCAAGGAAACATTCTCTGGTGTGGCCCAGCTGACATGCACAGGCTTGGGAACTCTCTACCAGTTGCTTGCCTTTTCTTAATGAATTATGAAATTCTTTAACTAGACAGGGGTTGTTGGTATAACCATTTTGTAGCCTGAAAAACCAAAGTCAAGTAGAAAGTGAGAGAGGAGCTGAGAGTTCAGGAGAGCTTGTCTGAGGTACATACATCTCCTCCTTGTGCTTGGACTCATGGATCCTGTAGATCTCCACAGGAATGCTCAGTGGCTCATTGCCACTATTCAAAGAAAGGGGTTTCAGAGTTATTGTTGATTTCTGAATGGGGGAGAAATAGATTCCTTTAAAAATTAAAACACTGCTAATGGTAAAAAAACAAACAAACAAACAAACAAACAAACAGGGGGCATATTTTAATCAGTAATAGGACAGCAGGGATACAATGATAGAGCCTTATTTGAACTAACTCCCTGACCACAAAGCAGGAGGTGTCTCCAGACCGTTGGTCTGCAAGGTACTGGGATATGATGGTGATGAATCCACACACCGACACCTCCAGAATGTAGGATGAAGAGAAAGATCCTCTTCATGACCACAGGCAGAGTCTGAGTGAAGTAAGGAGTCAGGTCTCTATCTTTCCCGGGGACCGAAAGGAGGAACAACAGTTAGCTTCCCGAACCTTTATCCCAGTTTGTGGAGACTTTTACACTTACCTTTAAGCTCTTGAACTAAAAATTTTGTTTTGAAGTTTTGCATTTCAAAAAAGAAAGAAATGATTGGATGATGGTTGAGGTTTTTGTATAGTCGTACCTCTAAGAGAGGGTACAGTTCAGGGGCAGAGTTCTCAACAATGTTTTGTTGTTAGTGTTTTGTTGGGGAAAAGAGGAATTTCTCCAAAACCTTTCAACTTTCTCAAATAGGCATTTTATAGGGTTGTATGTATCTTACAAAGTGCCTTATTCTGTCATCGGAGTCAAATGCGGACATTTGAAGGGGATCAGTTCCAGCTGAGAGTTCTACTGCTCTCTCCCTCTGCAGAAGGATCAAAGAGATCAAAGAGCAGAGGCACAGCTGTTGACTCAGATGTTAAAGCCTAAGTAAAATATTAAGTCCTCGATGGAATGTTAAAACCTAGGTGAAATGTTGAGGCCTTGGTGACTGTTACCTGGCTAGCCTGCCATTACAAGGAAACTTTCTCATATGTTCTGCTGTTAATAGGAAACTTTATGATGCCAAATTGATTACATATTCTATTATGTTCTGTGCCTTTGGAAACCAATCATGATAGAAGTCAGTAAAATCATTTTGTATAGTTACCCACAGTTAGCTTGAACCCAAACCAACCACCAGCAGCACTTCCTGCACTTGTGTATAAGCTTTTATGGTATAAGACGCCCCTAGGATGGACCCCAACATAAGAGATATAAGAAACTATTTAAGATAAGACTTCCATTTTGATACCAGTTAAGTAAAGTTCAAGTTCCCAAGACCTCCTTGGACTGTCATGCTACTTGGCAGAAAGATGTAGGTTACTGACATCCTGGTTGTTAAGTTTAGACATGAATGTTACAAGACAACTCCCATCCTGGTAGACAAGTTAAGACATAAATATTGGACAAGGCAAGTCCCATGCCACAGTTGAATACCCCAACAAGTGAGAGTAGGATAAGTGTACAACAAAGACATGTTCCTAAGGAAATCTCCCTATCCCTAAATCCTGATTGATGGAATAACTTGGCATAGATGTTTGTAGATCTCAGACTGAAAAAGCACTGTTGGACCCTAAGTTGGGGTCATAGCTCAGTTCCCAAATCTGAACTGTGACCCTGGTCAATCAGTCCTGGGGCATATGCTCAGTAAACTATTTCTTTCTGGATGAGTGTTCTTGTGGTTTGTGAGGCAAATCCTGGACCCAAACATCAGAAACTGCGTTGCAGGGGAAGGCTACGACCTGTGCTTCTCACTCTGAGCTTTTTGCTTCTGCTCTAACTTTGAATAATTGTTTTCTAGGGAACTTGTTTCCTGACATAAGTATTTAGGATGCCTTCAGTTTCTTCTTTGAATTCTCTATATCAAACATTTGCTTCATTAATTTCTTTTTGTCAAACTCATGAGAGACCCAAACCCACTGAACGAACGGCTAGATCCTTCACCCCACAACAAGAGGATAGTTTTTCTGATTGTCTCTTTCTGTTCATTCCTGGGGACTCACAAATGCTTAATCACTTTTTCAACAGATGATGAGATTTCTACAACCTGATGTAAAATTGAACAAGAAGACAGTGATTGCACTCCTGGAGAAATTTGCTTCCATGTCTGTAAGCATCCAGGGATCCATGGCCACTGGCTGAGAAATACAGATATTTGGAGGGATTAGGCCAAATTACAGATCAATTTAATGTGTCTCCCACCACATCACCCCAAGAAGGATTTACACAGGTCACAGGAGGGTCAGCCTCAACGAAGCCTCAACCTGCAAGAGAGGCTTGTGATCACTTTTGACATCTATTTCAGGGCATACCAGAGGATATTATTCCAGTTGCCGTTGAAAAGTACACAAAAGGTAGTGATGACCCCGTTAAGATCAAAGATGGAGTTCTCGACTTAATTGGGGATATGTCATTTGGTGTTCCATCAGTGATTGTGTCCCGTGACCACAGAGGTGAGTCCCAGAAGTTGGACAGGAGAGTGATGAAGATTCACCTGTATAGCTTCTTCCCTGCATACTCCCTAGGATAGACAGATGTGGAAAGTTCTTACAGTCAGTGTAGAAAATCTGACTCAGCAGAGATCCTGTTTATGTTTTGTTTTCCAGTCAGTAGACTCTGAGGATGAGGTGCAGATGCAAATTGGTAGTTAATAGCAGTAAAAAAAATACCAGGGATGTGTAGGATGTTCATATTAGTTGCTAGAATGTTTGTCTAGCATGCACAAAGCCACGGGTTCAATCCCCAGCACCCTACCAACTCGGGTGGGGCATATTCCTTTAATCTCACCACTTGAAATTATAGTACTAGAATTTTTTTTTAATGTTGAGCTTGAACACTTACTTTATTGATGATTGCTTTTAGACCATCAGTAAAGATGCAGGCACCAATAAAGATAAGAGGCAGAAGGATCAGAAGTTTAAGATCATCTTTTGTAACACAATATTTCAGTTCCATGGCCTATTTTTTTATTGTGGTTATTTTCTTGATATTTAGTTCCTTGGATTTTTTTGTATATTCTATGTGTTAATGTTCTGTCAGGTATAAATGGCAGAGTTTCCTCCATTGTGTGGGCTGCTTCTTCAGTTAACTAAGGTTTCCTTTGCTGTACAAAATCTATTTTTAATTTTATTAAATCTCATTTGTTGATTACTAGGTTTATTCTTTCAAAAATTACAATCCTATTCAGAAAGAAAGTCCTGTACATACATCTTGACTCATATACTCTACTTTTTCCTCTAGCTTTTTCACTGTTTCAAATCTTATGTTGAAGCCAGCCCTTCACCCATCGGGAGTCGTTTTTGTACAAGCCAAGAAATAAGGATTGCCTTTCATTCTTCAATATAGAGATATCCAGTTTTCCTAGCATGTATATTTGCGGGATCTTTTGTAAAGCCAAGTGTTTGTAGTCATGTAGTATTGTATCTGGATCCTCTCTCCTATCTCATTCATCCATGTACTTTCTGTACCTTTCTATTTTCAATGCTATGGATTGAAGGATAGCTTGAAATCAGATGTTGTGATACCTCCAGGAGCAGTATTCCTATTACTCAATACTGCTTTGACTATCTGAGGTTTCTTGTGCTCCAGTATGAATGTTAAGATCGCTCTGTCTGTTCTGCTTAAGAATGTCATTTGGATTGTGAAGGGTGAGTAGGGAGCTATTTCTTTTGTAACTGCAGTGTCCTTGGGGTTCTGGAATACAGAGGATGAAAGGCTGTGAATCATTTCCTGGAACTCAAGATCCCTGTACTCAACCCTGGCCTCCTCTAGTCCAGCAGGCAGGCAAAGGTCCAAAGGCAGGCACTTTGTGCATTTTTATAGTTTCATAAATTTCCCTCCTTTCTATCTGCTCTATTTGTCTGCCTTTGTCTCTGCCTCTCTGTGTCTCTGTGTCTCTCTGTGTGTGTCTGTGAATCTGTGTGTGTGTGAGAGAGAGACAGAGACAGACAGAGAGAGAGAGAGAGAGAGAGAGAGAGAGAGAGAGAGAGAGAGAGAGAGAGAGAGAGAGAGAGATTCTGTGTGTGCATGCATGTGTAGTGTTGGGGGTTGAACCTAGGTCCTCCAGTATGCTAGGCCAGCACTCCATTAGTAAGATATTTTCCAAATCTTCATAAGTTGCTTCTGATCCAGTCTTTACTTGTCTACTTCTCTGACTTGAGCATGGATATTTTAACTTTTATAATTAAAGAAAATTATAAAATTCATCTTTCTTTTAATTTTGGTTTTCTCTATTCCTTTCAGAAAAGATATTTGCTATAATTTCATTCCTTCTAACTTTAATGAAGATTTTCTTGTCCCTGCATGTGAAATGTATTTCAGAAGAATATAGTGTAGGAGTTTTTAAAAAAACACAAGTATTCTGTTGAAATTGTTTGGTATAATCTGTACATTTTTGCTGGAATATTTATATGTTTTATCCCTAAGACACATGAGCCTGGTGTTTCCTAATTTTTTTCTATAGGACTGATCTACCCAGTTTAAAGGGTGAGGATATTGAAGTTTCATCCTTTTACTATATGTAATCTTTATCTTCCCTAAGATCAACCATGAATTCAACATGTAATATATTTATTTCTCTGCCTTTACAGTTTTGGCTTGAATTTTATCATTTCACACAACTGTAGCTACCTCTCCTCTGTGATATTTCTATCCATGTATAACATCTCTTCCTGTTCCTTCACTTTCAGAAGATACAAGGCTTTAAAGTGAGGCAAGTCTCTTTTGTTTTGTTTTGTTTTGAAAGTATCTTGGAGGGAGTTATTAATAGACAAAGACCTAAGAGTGTTATTTTCTTGAGAATTTTTTTTTTGTTTTAAAAATAATACTTTGTTTCTACCTATCTCACTGCCCTCCCTTGTGGCTTGATGGTTCTCCATAGTGGCATGCTTAGGGTCTTTTCTGCTTCTTACTAACTTTTACATGTAATTGCCTTGTGCTTACAGTCAAGAATCTCTCACACAGAGCATCCCACTTAAAGCTGGTAACAGTTTGCCCTTGTTTGCATATGAGAGACCCACACATTCTCTGTGCTATATGCACTTTACAACATTGACATCAGAATTTACATTTTTTTGTTAATGGCACTCTCTTTGAGCTACAGCTCATTCGTTTCAGCTGCATTTGTTGGTCTATTACCATTGTTGCCCCATGAACTGAGGACAGAGTCTCTTACATCATCAGTGCATAACTTGAGTGGCCTGAGGATATAGGCTCACACCACCATTACAGTCCTCCAGTGTCTGAAGACTGTTATGTTGTTAATTTGTATCTGTGATATCTGTGCTGTCATGCTTCCTGTTAATCACTAGTATCTTTCTGCTTCACATTAAAAAAATTCAATAATTTCTGCAGGGCCTGTCTAGTGGTAATACATGTCATAAGCTTTTCTTTATATATTGCTCTTCATTTCTGAATGCCCCATTTCTTTAGGACAGCCTTAGTAATACACAAAAGATACAACTCTGAACAAGTTTGTGCTGAAATGATTTCTTTCACAGAGGTACTTACTTGCCCATGTTTATTACCGTGTTGTTCACAATAGCTAAGGTGTGGATCTGTCTATTGTGACAGCTAAGGCATGGGGCTGTCTGCTGTGTTTATCAACAGATGCATGGCTAAAGGAAATATAGTATATATTTATAATAGAATTTTTCTCAGCCAAAAAGAAAAATAAAATGACACCACCTGTAGGGAAATGGATGGAAATCTTTATGATTTCCATCATAAGGAAACATTCAGACTCAGAAAAACAAATAACTCATATCTGTCACACATGGAGCCTAGATGTGCATGTGTGCATGTGTGTGTGTGTGTGTGTGTGTGTGTGTGTGCTTGTGTCTGTGCATGTGTTTGTGTATGTGTGTGTCTGTTTGTGTATGTCTCTGTGTCTCTGTGTGTATAACTATGAAAGGGAGCATGAGATAGGAAGAAGAGATCTGAAGGGAGGGGAGAGTAAGAGAGGGGAATAGAATACATGTAACATAAATGCAGAGTGGCTTATTGGAGAAGGAAGTTCCAGTAAGAGGGAGGGAGGAAATGAGAAAGGAGGTGAATAAAACAAAGGGCTGGAGAGTTCCAGAGTTCCAGAGTTCCTGGAGCCTACTGGCTCACTCTATAACTTAAACAGCAATTTAATAAGACATAAATAACATTATTCAAGACACAAACTTAGATTTGGTTCAGTTTCTAGAATTTTTCAAGTACAGGCTGAATAGAGACACTTAGTGTGTAGAGATCTTCCTGAAATGAACAAATACTAGTGTGTGTGTGTGTGTGTGTGTGTGTGTGTGTTATCACTAACAACTATAGAGCAGATTTACCAGGTTCATTTTCATATTCATTTTAATTACATTAAGATAAGAGTCAAATATCTCTTTTCTTTTTGCTAACGATGCAAATATTAGCAAATCAGCCAGTTTTCTTGAAGATGATTTCTGATAAGCTTATAAACAGGAGTTTCCTTTGAAGACAGGAGCCTTGATTCCATCTAGGTGTTTGTCAAATAACATGAACTCTTATGTCTTTTCAGATACTGGAGCCCGCACCTACATGTATGAATATCAATACTACCCAAGCTTCTCATCACCCCAAAGACCCAAGAATGTAGTAGGAGACCATGCAGATGAAGTCTACTCTGTCTTCGGTGCCCCAATTTTAAGAGGTAATAGTTTTTTGCTGGTGTGCATGTAGAGTTAATAGGTCTGGGCTCTGGCATTGGTTTGGTATTCTTGAACAAGTTTCTCCAGTTTTGATCTTAATTTCTTAAGTCAGTGTATTAGGGGGTGAGGTACACATGGATATGGCCACTCTTTCTCCTGGCCTAACGTAGATAAAGGAGAATATATATTACTGAGTCCCCAGCATAACTTTTCACACAATCCTGATCATTGAGAAGAGATTAAGATGTTGTATATCATACATAGGCCACTTGATGACAATAATCCCATTCTTGAATTTATACTCAAAATAACATACCAGAACATGATTGAAGATAAGGTCATAATTGGTGCTAACTATGAATCAGATTCACATATATTGGTATGTGTGTTAGTTAGGGGTTTTCTGCTGTGAACAGATGCCATGAGCAAGGCAACTCTGATAAAGACAACATTTAATTAAGGCTGGCTTACAGGTTCAGAAATTCAGTCTGTTACCTTCAAGGCAGGAGTATGGTAGTATCCAGGCAAGCATGGCACAGGAGGAGCTGAGAGTTCAACATCTTGCTCCAAAGACAAACAGGAGGAGACTGACTCTCACATGTTTAGAAGGAGGGTCTCATTGCCCACCCCCACAGTGACACACTTCTTCCAACAAGGCCACTACTACTCTAACAAGGCTGCACCTTCTAATAGTTCCACTTTCTGGACCAAGCATATTCAAGCCACCAAAGTATGTCTTCCAATATATGGAGATATTTAATATATGTTTACATGAGTTTTTAATCTATATTATAGTTAGTAATACATTATGAAATTCTGACACAGTTAATATTTGGAGAAAACCTTTCTAAACTTTTGACTTTCAGAAACTGTGTGTGGCTCCTAACCCACTCTCTAGCTGCTCAGGGCAAATAAGCTGTTGTGGGAAGCTCCCAGTTAAGTAAAGATTTAGCACATCTGCATTTTTACATTTTTCAACATTCACAAGTTTATAAGACTAAGAAAAGTCCTAAGAACCAATAATATTATGGAATATAGGAAAGCCCATGGTGTGACCTTTCTACCCTGAGTGTGGAAGAACAAATGGATGGGTCTGGGATATCAAGGCTGTATTGGATGGGCTACATTCCACTGATAAGTCCTAGATCAGTTCTCCTCAGTCTGAAAGTGAGCACCAGTTAACCAGGACTCTGTAGACTTTTGACTAAGTCGGCATGGAGTAGGGTTCAGAATTCTGCCTTTCTAAACAATTCTGTTGGTGGTGGGCCCAAGAGCTATGCTTTTATCACTGATGGGTTTTTAACCCCTCTCCCCCTCTTTTTCTCACAGATGGTGCCTCCGAAGAGGAGATCAATCTCAGCAAGATGGTGATGAAATTTTGGGCCAACTTTGCTCGGAATGGGTAAGGGACTGGGATATTGGACAAGACTGGACCTCCAAGGTCCTTATTAGGATTAAGAGTAGTTTCTAAAGTTTAGGGATAAACTCAAATCCAGTCACTCTAAACCACTGCTCTTACACTGTTTCTCCCTATCTCTTGTGATACACAGATGGGTTGGCTCAGATAATCCAGTAATCACCATAAATCTCATTGAAAATGCAGAGATCACAGAGTAGCTTTGAGGAATTCTATTTGATTCTGTTCTCAGGAACCCTAATGGCAAAGGGCTGCCTCACTGGCCAGAGTATGATCAGAAAGAAGGATATCTGCAGATTGGAGCCACCACCCAGCAAGCCCAGAGACTGAAAGGAGAGGAAGTGGCTTTCTGGACAGAGGCCCTGGCCAAGAAACATTCTGAGCCATACCACAATGAGCTGTGAATGAAAGACTCTGCCAGCTTCATACCAGAGAAGCCAAGATATAGTTCTTCTACTAAAGGTGTATGTAAATCAAAGATGGATCTTGGAGGATCCTGAAGAACTTAAAGGATCCTGTATCCTGAAGATACAGGCAGAGCCCAGGGAAGGGAAACGTTTGTACTTACAGCCTCAATTTTGAGAATAAATGTTCTTTTTATGGTCAAATAAGTATCTGTGTTTTGAGCTTACTATAAATGCATATGCCCCAGAAAGAGAGTAAGGGATGGGGGAAGGAGAGAGAAACAAAAAAAGAGAAAGAAAGAGGGAGAGAGAATTCATAAAAAGATCTTTCACAAGAGGTGCCCTGGCAAATGGTTACTTTGAAATCAAGGCTTTATCATGTGATTTTCCACAGACTTTATAGTGTTATTGTCTATTTCTGATATAAAAATGCTCCCCAAGTTACTATGAGGTTACTCCAGTGGTAACTCATGATCTTGAAGTTAAAAAATATCATGTGAAAAAATATGTATAATTGGAGTCCATCTTTACACAACTTCCATAAAGCCACCTTGGTTTTTCTGTTGTTTGTTAAACATCAATAACAATCTCAGCCTAACCATACACCATTTGGAATTGGTTTATTGATGCAAAGAGACTTGGAAGTTAGACTCCTTTTTACACTTGGGTGTTTCATTGGCAATTTTTCTGGTAGGGAAATCTAGATTAGTCTTTACCTTTCTGATTGTGTATTTTGGGTGAGATAGCTTGCTGCAAAGAGTTGGAGAATTAGGGATTAGGATCATGTCCAAAATGCACTTTTGAGAGCAAACAAGGGTTACCAATAGCAGCCATGACCTAATGTATGGATAGCCTTCTGCCTTCTGAGGGGGGTTCCGGGCTATTCATTCCAGTTTCCCAGCAGCTAGAGTGAGGACAGGGGTGAAGCTGCAGGGACAGGAAGAAGAACTATCTGCTGGGCAAGAATGGAGCCAATGTTTATCCCATCGCCTGATGCCCAGTCTCTTGCTCTCTGTATGACAAAGTCTAGAGTCAGGAGAAGAATATTGTAGAATCTTATTGGATTATTGATTGCATATGTATTTATCCTACTTATTTACCCACTAAATAAAGGCTAGTGCCCCAGCCTGTGTTCTTCCTGACACACACCTGATAATCTAAGATTTTCATCTACTTCTGTTGGACTTCACCTGGTAATATTCACATGCCATTCACCCTTCCCAGAATGGCCCTGTGTTATGCTATCTCTAGGCTTTTATAGTTAAAGATTATTCTTGATGGTTTCCCCTCCTTTTTCATCTTCTGTTATGACCCTTCCCTCAGCTATAAGTCAGAGGTACTCTATGATAATACCAACAGAGGACTTCACTCCTTCCAATTTCTGTATCCTTTCCATGTCTCTCTCCTGGTTCATAACTTCCTTCTCAAACGTGGATCAAGTGTGTCCATTGTCCTTCCTCTACAACAGTGGTTCTCAATCTGTGGGTCCAGACTCTTTGAGGAAATCAAACAGCCTTTTCACAAGGTTGCGTATCATATCTTTACATTATGATTCATCACAGTAGCAAAAATTATAGTTATGAAATAGCAACAAAATAATTTGATAGTTTTGGGTCACTACAACATGAGGAACTGTATTAAAGGGTCATAGCATTAGAAAGGTTGAGAAGCACTACTAGGTCAGCCCTCCTGAGACTGGGATACTTGTCTCATCCATTGCCTCACACACCATATAGGTCAAAACCTCACAATCTTAATAGATAAATATTTACAGGGGCTTATGGGAAGGAAACAAAGGCCTTGTTTATTCCCAACAGTATTTTTGTGACTATGTATAAAATCTGAAAGCTTTTATATCTCCAATTCAAACTGGAGTTTATTCCTTCTCATGTCAGTTTGGAAGAACAGTTTTCCTTATCTTTATTTTACAGGAGAAGAAGTTGAGGTCTAGAATACTGAGATGACTTGTTCAAGGTCACATGCTTGGAAAATGACAAAACCCATGAGGAGTCCAGGTCTGGCCCTTCCTCTCTAAAATGTCTCCATTTTATCTTGACCAGCAGGGCACCTGTCCTCACCATGCATGGTGAGCACCATCCATGGCAAAGCCATGGACAAGTATATTAGCTTAGAAGGATTCCTACAGCCCGTGGCCATCTTCCTAGGAATCCCTTTTGCCAAGCCCATCTTGGATCTCTAAGGTTTGCTTCACCAAAGCCTGCAAAACCCTGGAGCTTCATGAAGAATACTATCTCCTATTCTCTGTAAATCGCAGAGGTAGGCCTGGGTCTCTTTAAGTGGAGATGTGTAGTATGCGGCAGTAAAGAGACAAGGTAATCCTCTGGTCAGCTGTACTTTATTCTAAAATTCTCAAGAATGATGTAAAGGCATTCTAGAATGGCCATAGCTTTCTGGAGTCCTTTACTAGGCATGTATAAATTGATTACCCACAATATGCCTGGTTTAGATTCTATTTGGGACCCTATGACAGAATAAACCAATGACTCTTATCCTCATGAGGTTTATTATATTCAACAGGTGGAGAAAGGTGATTACTGTACATGAATTAATAAAGTGGGGTTAATAATAATTAATAATTAATATACGGGGTTACAATGTGATCAGTGTTTGAAAATGCTCATTCAGTAAAGTTGAAAGAATATTTACTCAGGCTACCTATTGTCCTGCCTTGATTGTTGACACTGTACAGGAATGAGCGAGGTAATGATGTATATAGCTGCTTACTTTCAATCTGAGTAATAGTTTGGGTGTCATAGTCACTCTGGTAGGCATAGTTCAGGTGCCCAACATATCTAGTTGGCCTCCCAGCAGCTACTGGAGCACCTCAGACATTTACATATGCCAACTCAGACAGTCATCACCTTCCCATCAACAGATTCCCAGGATCCTCCTTCTGGCTGTCTTCCTACTAGTTCTTTTCTTTTAAAAATAGCATTTCCGGGTGGGGTGGCAGGCATGGGGAAGGGGGAGGCAACAGGGGTTTGTTCTTGTTGTTTTTGTGTGTTTGTTTGTTTGTTTTTTGGAGGGGAAACTGGGAAAGGAGAAATTTACATGTAATTAAAGAAAATACCTTATAAAAAAATAAAA
Organism: Montemys delectorum; assembly: GCA_019843815.1. NCBI lineage: Eukaryota > Metazoa > Chordata > Mammalia > Rodentia > Muridae > Montemys > Montemys delectorum. The sequence goes on from JADRCD010170976.1 coordinate 17,032, forward strand.
ATAAAAAATAGCATTTACTCTGCATGTTGATGTCAAGTGTAATACATAGACATAAAGATCATTTGCAGTTCGCACACTCTAAATTGCCACTAGTATTTGAAATTAGCTTTTTCATGCTTTCTTTCAAATGAGTCATGAATATGGAAAATCTGTGTGACCTATGTGACTGTCTTGTACATTAATGACAGCAACATCATATTGGACCATTAATTAAAAGTTTAAAATTTGTATATTACTTCAATTTATATCTAGATTCTTATTTGGGGACATTAATGTTTTTATATTCTTGACATTACAAATGTTGTGGTAAAATTATAGCTAAATAACTACACACAATCACAGACCATTTAGGATAAGTACCAGGAAATGAGATTTCTGAGACAGAGTATGCAACTGTTACTAACTTTGTGTCCAGAATTCCCAACTGCATACACTCCATCCATAGAAACATAACAACATCCACACAGCAGAGGCCCTCACCTCTTTTTGATCTTATTTGAATTTGTTTATTGAACAAATAAAATGATCATATAACAATCCTAACAATAAAAAAATCATCATTTTGTCTCTTGGCATGCCTCTAAATATTAGTAATGATGGATTCTTTCCATGTTTTAAGCTTTAAATTTCTATTTCTAGTTTGATAAATATTAAATATTACTTTTTGTACCCTTGTTGATGGAAGAGAGCGTGCCCAGAATGGAGATGTAGAACATGGACATGCTTCCTTCATTTTAATCACTAGGCAGCTGTGTCTTCTTGACATCTGAGAGACGGGGTTTCCTCCTCCGCACAGCAGGTCCAATGGAGCTTAGTCTTCTCAGTGATGAGAGATCTGGAGATGTGGCTTACAATAGACTTGGAATTATAAGCACTGTGGTCCTGGCTGTCTTTGTGCCAGTTCTATGTCTGTCCTGTGCCAAACTTTCCTCATTTGTATGGCAGTCACAGTAGATGTCTGGGGCTGGAATAGGTTTTAAATGACTTCGCACATAAGGAGATTTTAAATCAGTACTGAACTGTCTTGGAGCACTCAGGAATTGTTGGCAATATCTACTCTGATTGTACCTTTGAGACCTTTTATCAGGGAAGCCGACAGTGACTGTTGGGGTGGGAGAAAGGTAGAGCTTTAGCTGCCCAGGGCAGCAAAGCCGTTAGGGATAGTATTTGCCTCATCTGGACAGAGAAGACTGGCACCTAGTACATACAGGAAAATAACTCACCCAGTACATTCACCAAGGCAGTACTAGGATGTTGTTCTCTCAGGCTGTCCCACAAAGCCATTGCTCCTGACTTGCAACAGGGTAATCAACACTATAAGTAGTGGCTTTGGTTGGTGGAAATCTCCCAGGACTATAAAGCATGTTTACCTGACAGAGGAGCACGGCCACCCTTTGGTGTACAATACAAAGACCATCAGATGGCAGAATCCTGTATAGTCCAGGAGGAAATGCTCGTCAGGCCAGCATGTGCATTCTTCTTTCCTGTGGTGAGAATATTTCAAAGGCTCAAGGAAGGATAAAATATCAAGTCTTTTTCCCTTCAGGATTGTGAGGATCTACAATCCTAAAGTTACTTCCAGGATCCCCAGAGACTCAATTACCCACTGATATCAGCTCCACGTACAGCCTCAATCCCTCTAATACAAGGTTGAGCCACAGGCAGTATGTCCAGATTCCCTTTGTAGAATCTCAGTGCCCCCCTGCTCCCTGCAACCTCCATCTGTTCCCAAGACAGAGTAGGGATTCTCAGAGTTCATTACCAATAGAAAAGAGAAAAAAAAAACTCACAAATTTTCCAAGGATTGTCTCAAGCTAAATGTTTACGCTCCTGCTGACTGAATAAAGAACAAGAGGCTGCTGGTAAGCCTAGGGGAACTGCTGGTCCAGACATTTAAGTTCCAGCATTTACATTTTTGTGCAAGAGGAAGAAGATGAGAGCAGCTGAATCAGGAGCTCCACCACAGATGAGACTGATTCAGGGCTTCAACCCTTCCATTAACCACAAGACAAGCAAGTTTCCTGGCCTCTCTGTCCCAGAGCATCAGACTTTGGTGGAGGTTCCCCTGCATCTGAGATATATATCTTACTCTTTGAAGCTCTCTCAAGTCACATGGACAGTAATCTCTAGTCTCAGTTAGCAGAGTGAGAACCTGACCCCAGAGCAGCTGAGACATAATTTGCATAAACTTATGTTGAAAATACACAGAAGAAAATTCAAATGATCATTTATATAACAGAAATTGCAGCTACAATTGGGAAAGCTAGGGCACACAAGTAAATAGGGCAATAGTCTGATTCTTTTGATCTTTGAAATTGTGTGTTTTGATATGGGCTAGGCATGGCAGCCAGTGTGTCTCCCTTTGGTTTGTAGTACCTGTGACAATACCTGCTGACCTATGATAAAGGTGAGGGTGGAGGAGCATGAGATAATCTCAGTAGCACTTTCTTTTGCCTTCTGTCAATATTCTTTGATTTTATTGTAGGTCATTTCTGCCAGTAATTGCCTTTGGCACTTATTGATGACCCAATGAGTTAATGTTCCCACATAAATGAAGAGCCCAAGATAGAGTAAGCTTTATTTATCAGTCATGGATCAAGAAGGGACTGCTAGGAAATATAATACAATATAATGTAATATAATATAATACAATACAATTAGCATGACATAACAAAACACAGTATAATATATAATAAATATAATATAATATAATATAATATAATATGATAACCTTGGGTGTCAACATTCTACCCATCTTTCAGGAGTACCATAGTATGAATTCAAGGTATACAAAAGAAATTTTGAATTTTCAACTACTTCATGTGTAGGTCTCTACATATGATTTCTACCATTAGGGAAAGGAAATAAGAACAAAGGTTCATTTACTCAAGCACTGATTCTTCATTCATCTTTTGTGAATTCAGTGTCCTTAGACACAATCAAACTTGAGGATCAGGGAAAGAAGGAACAAGAACCATTCCCACGTGGCCTTGCCTCAAGGATGTTGCCATCTTGTCTGTAGAATTATATCATAATTTCTTCCGCACCCAAGTAGCCCCTGAACTACATCTTTACTCTGAGATGACTTTGACTCAGTCCCTCCCTGAAAGTAGTAGAAAACCCAAGGGACAGGAGAAACAGGCACTGAATCCTAAAAATGTTCCAGCTCTGGAAATAGGTCCCAGAGCCACAGGGTCCAGGCTAAAATACTGAGTCTACCTGTGAGAAAATGTAGATAGAGACCAATTCTTACGTTATCGGCCTCTGCTCCTTCAAAAGGGGATAATCACTTGAGTGTTCAGTAACAACTGTCAAGCTGATCTCAGTTTTCTGCAGACAGCACAATGTCTGCTGTCCCTGGCTCAGCACACACAGCAACACCTCTGCATTATTCAGAGTTGCAGAGTGCTCTGAATTTTTCTTCAACAGTCAGAGCACTCTGCTGTGCCTATGGGCTTCGTTCAGGTTTGGGGCATGCAAACCAGATAACTTGGGTCAAGCCCTGCCTCTGCTTCTTAGCAGTAGGATTTTATCCAGTTTCCTCTCTGCCACAAGGAAAGTATTATTTTCTTCCTCACAGAAAAGCTATTCTTAGTGTTTGGGACAATTATTGATTCATGGTACCCACTATGGTTTCATGTTATTAACAAGATTATTACAATGTTATTTAACATAGTCTTATTCTTCTCTGTTCTGTGTCATCTTTAATGAAAAAAAATTGAATTATAAATTACTGAAGTCCTTGCCTCTTCAAGTCTTATCAGGTGCACATAAGGTTCTTTGATAATATTGACCAAATGACTGAAGGCTTTCTGGAGGACACAGTTGTGAGCAGAATTTAGCAGTGGGAGGATTTACTGTGCAGAGGAGGCACATTAGGAAGGGACACCATCAGGGTAGCATGTGTCTTTTTGGCTAACCACTCATGCATAGAGGATTTTAATACATTTCTAAACAGATAACTGAGATGAAGCTGATGAGATGCAGAGTGTCCATAACCTAGGTACCAGGTGATGGGAGAGAACATGTTATCTTTGGGCTTGTTACCTTATTGATATCCTCGGAGGAAGAAGTGGGCATGGCAGGTGCATTGAGTTGTATTACACTCTAAGTCTGAGTTAGGAGAGTTGAAAAGGCGACAGATGCCACAGATTGGGATTGCTGTGGAGATCCCCCAATCCGCAGGGGAAGTAGAGTTCTGGCCAAGTGGGCAAAAATTCAGCAAATGAGAAACTGACACAACACAAGGAAGTGCAGAATCTGAATGCATATTCTTAAAATTAAGCATCAGACCTTTATGGTCATTACAAATGAAAAAGAAAAGGTCAGGCGGCTATGGGTCTAAAGCAGCAGCTGTCTCTTCTGGACAAGTGCTGCACCCCCCAGTCCAAGAGCTCTGGGCCCGGGGGGGGCGGGGTGGGGGGGCAGGGGGGCTGCAGACGCATGAGGCTTGCAGTACTCCTTCTCCTTCTTCACAGCTTCTCTTCTCTCCCTACACACACAGACACACACACACACACACACACACACACACACTAGGCTTTTATAGCCATCTTGAACACAAACGGAAGTAATATAAGCAGCCAGGGAAAACTGACAGAAGCCAGGCAGGCAGGTAGCAGCCAGATCAAAGCCAGTTTGAACTAACAGCCAGGTGAGAATGATTCCTTCAGAAGAGCTGTTATGCCCTTTTCTGCTGGGATACCTTGGTAGCCCCAAGCTAATTCTCTGGGTCTGTCAGAGGCAAACACCAGAAGGTCCCATTCTAACAGCTCCTGAGAATGCCCTTGGCTGTAACTATATTTGTCACAGATTCCCAATTTCCCAATTTCCCAATTTCCCAATTTCAGGGAAGCCCTTCAGCTTCTCTGCAGCATGCAAAGTAGTCTGCTGTGTGCGTGTGTGTGTGTGTGTGTGTGTGTGTGTGTGTGTGTGTGTGTGTCTGCTACCTGAATTCTAATCTCACTTCATTTATAGTAAACAAATAATGCTTGATCTCTATCACTAACTCTTGAGATATCCTGTCTAATTTAAGTAGCTTCCCTGTGAAATTTCAAACTAACAACAGCTTGGCATCAATTAGGATCGGTTGGAACACTGTGGAAGCCAGGAAACAATGTTTAATCTTAGTTTTAGCTATTTATGAGTCATTTTTTGGGGCATCTTTATGCCTGAATAAAAGCATGTTGACTATCGCAAAGACTAATCTGGAACACATCTGAGTTAGGAGACGCCAAACGGATTCCAGGTGGCTATTTTCCTTTGAAGCTTTTGGCCTCAGATCTATGATCAAGCCTTTAAGTCTGACACGCACACTTCACTGGAGTGGACAAGTGGGCGTGGCAGATAGATTGCCTGCTGAAGCTTTGCCAGGAAATAGTGTGTGGTTGGTGATATCCTCCTTGCCTCATAGCCTAGATGTAAGTGACCAAACCAGGTAGCTTTAGCATTTTCCCCCAAGTTTGCTACCTATGACCTATATGGTTGGGCTGTCCTTGTTTAGATGATGGTGTGGATCCATGGCAGTAGACTAGTGTTGGGTGGGGCATCAGCCTATGATAGACTGCCCCTCTCAGCTCATGAAAATTGCTATTCAGTATTGCCTGGATATTTGAGGCTTCTATAGGGAAGATACCAGGCTCTTCTCTGCAAGTTAGTCCTTGTATTGGTCTGTGTTTTTGTTATTTGTTTGTTTTGTTTTGTATAACATGTCTTGAGCTTCGGTGATTATGAAGAATTTAATGTATTTAGTACAGATTCCTGGAGGCTAAAAGTCCAAGGCTGTGCAATTTCCAGCTGAGCTATTAATGAGAACCCTCAATTATGTTACAACATACTGCAGAGATGGAAACAGATTGTGGACAGACAAATCTCAAGGTGAATCAGGAAGCTAGCAAGAAAAGAGGGGGAACAGTCTCTCTGTGTAGTAACTCACATACTAGAGGAGAGATGGGATTATAACAGTTATATTTTATTACAAACTCCTTCCAAGTCCAGCATCTCTAGTGACTAACCTTCCGCCAGGTCTCATTCACAAGTTCCCCCATAGCCAGCTCTTGGTACAATGTTGACCAAGACCATCTGCACCACTGAGTATTATTTCTTATCACAAAGTCTCATCCGTCTAGGGAAAATATTGTGATAACAATCTAATATGAAACCCTGCTGTTTTAATGATAATAGGCATTCTGTAAGTAAGCCAGAATATTCTGCAAGTTTTGTATTGAGTCCTGCAATGCTTGGTATGATGTTTCCATTTCACTTATAACAACATGGAGACTCTTGCTCATAGCACCTGGTTCCCTTGTATCTCACACAATCAGAATTTACCTTGCTGTCCCTAAAGCCTTTGTATCTGCCATTTTTCCTGACAGCAATTCCTTTCTTTAGATGCTGTTAGGATCCACATGCCCATTTTATTGGCATCTCTACTAAATGTTGCTGTTGCAGGAGGCCTTCCTTGGTCATGCAATTTAAAGTACCACATTAGCTCCCTATCTGCTTCTTTCTTTGCTCAATTTCTTTTTCTGACATATCACTATATTCTCTTTTTGTCAGTTTGCTTGTGGTCTGCAGAATGAGCCAAATGTAGTAGAGAATTTGTTTATTCTGTCCTCAGATGTGTTTTTATCTCTTAGACCTGAGTTCTGCTTCCTGGATCCCCAGTACATAAGTGCTGGGAGATGAGTGAGGAGCCCTACAGAGAACACTGCCACAGAGTAAGTGGGAGAGGTAAGAGATAACATAAGACGAATGTTAGGACTACAGAACTCAGTCTTATTTCAGAATATTCAATGAGAGCTCCAACATATCTCAGAAATGCCCCAGCGCAGTGCCACCTCACTTGATCTGTTCATGACCTGTTCACTGCTTGAGAAAGTCCCATACTCCCAGCTGACTATAGAAGAACAAGCATCTTCTTAGTATGGCCAGTGTGCATCTTACTTCACATGAGCTACTCTTGCTGGTGGCTTTCAGAGTTCCCTCTGCATCGCAGAGCTTCTCCACAGAGGCCTTTTTGACTGGACTCTGGGCTCATTTTCCATTGTGAGCCTGTGAGAGGAGGGTTTGGAGTGGTTCCTTTTAAAACCATAGTTCTAAGCATAGTTCTAAGTCAGAAGTCAAATATTTTTTTTTAGAAGCCGAACATGAGAATAAATATGTAAATTTCCCTATCAGGATGATAAGGAGCCTGAACCTTCTTTCTCATTCATTCACTCCTGTGTGGTTAACACACATGGCACAACAATATGTGTCTTTAATGTTCTTCCTGGCAGTAAAAGGGAGGTCAGGGAGTCAGGGGAGAGGAGGGAAGGTCAGGGAGGTAGAGGAGAGAAGAAAAACCAGAAGAGAGGTAGTTCAGCCTCTGCATTTTTCTCTACTTTGATATCACTGTATTGTGACATTCAAGCAAGAAGCAGGATATAAAATATGAGTCCTGAGTTTTTTATGATTTTTTAAAACAGGAGAGATGGATTATCTCATCTCTGCATAGCTTCTATGTTCAATATCTTAGTTTTTGGAGAAGTAGCTAGAACTCCTGCATGCATCTCTAAAAAGAAAAAAACTTAAAGGCTCAAAACTAGGCTACATAGAAGAGTCCTGTGAGGTGGAAATCCAGGAATGGCCGTGAACACGTCTGTCCCCACTGGCCCAAGTGTTGTGCACTTACTGCCCACACAATACATCATTGTTTACTCAGTCACCATCTTGTTCAAGCCACACTTACACCAACCAGCTGTGCAGCCCTAAGCAAGCTGGTGGGACTTCTGGAAAGTATTTATCTCCTGTGCAGGTAAACAGGTTTTATTACCAGAACAAAAGACATCAGAACTATTCAGATGCATGTCTGCTAACAAGAACTGTACAGCCATGTCTCCAGAGATGCACACCTACATGATACTATGAGTTTCAGAATCAATCAAGCTTTGCATCAGACACAAGACCCACGAGACCCTCAACCATGATGGGGGACCACAGCGATGATTTCCTCTCAGTATGTGAAGTTCTGTTTTTAAAGGATAATGAATGGGTCTTTGCTGGAGGCAGCAAAGCAAAGTTAGGAGGCCCGGGCTTGGGTTTTGGATTGATGGCCTTGAGAAAGTTTCTCTTTGTTTCCTAAATCTTTTTTCTTGGTTCTCTATAGTGAGGCTAGGTATACTGGGAGCCCCAAAGTTTTCCTTCGTTGCTTTCACACATAGGCCAGTGACCAGGCAAGGTTCCTGGCCTGTGATACCAGTAAGAGAGTTGGTAACTTTCCGGTAAAGCCTGACTTAAAGACAATAGTATCAGAACTTTGATTTCTTCTCATAGTAGCATTGGAATGCAAGTAAGGTGTGTAGACTATTATCTTTTCTAATCTTGAATATTCTAGCATGCTTCTATCCATCATTTATCTACATATTCACCATGTGGTATTCTATCTTGCCTACATTCCCTAACATGATATTGAGAGAAACTTCTCACAAACCTCTTCAATATCTTCAAGTTTTGATATTATAGCCTGTCTTCATCTGTGTCTATTTTGTTCTTTCTCTGCAACTTGTCTCTTTATAACTGCCTCCTTCCTTCATTCCTTCTTTGCACTGCCCCTGAAGTAACTTCCTTTTTCTCTCTCTTCTCATGAGAGTTGGGCATATCCTATTCTGTCAAATCTTTCTCTGATTCATGACTTTGTCTGCCACTCATTTAGACATCAATTTCAAACATGGGGCTTCCTTCTACAAACTAACTTAACCTTTATTGTTTGGGATTAAAGGTTTGTTCTAAGGACATGTCTATATTCTGGCCAGAGAGATTAAAGCTATGTACTAAGAATGAGCCACACTATAACTAGAAATAGGTTTTTTTCAGTAAACTACACATGGTTCATAATGTAATCAAATATCCTGCAACAAGTTACAGGTTCTTGACTCCAGGATGGGCTTCATTTTGTAGAGTGAGTCAATTGTAAGTTGTTAATCACTCCAGTGAAGTTCATGTCACTATTGCACCAATGAGCTTGTCTTGCCAGGCCAGTCATTACTGTAATTCATAGGGTCACAGCTGGGTAAGAGTGATGATTACTTTCTCCTACTCTGAAATTTCACTTTCATCCAGTAATAATGGGTAAAATACAAAAATTGTATTTATATTAATTTAAATATATATACATATCAAAAATTATCTACTATAATCAAGTTAGCTTTATCTCAGATATGTAAAACGGTTTAATATATATAAATCAGTAAGCATAATATATCACAAAGACTAAAGAACATAAATCACATGATCATATTAGATGCAGAAAAGACTTTTAACAAATTCCAACATCCATTTGTGATAAAAGTTCTAGAAAGACTAAGGATAAAAAAGAGATGTATCTCAAAACAATAAAAACAAAATTCAGGATGATCACAGCCAATGCCATCCTAAGTTGAAAAAATTCAAAGTATTTCCACTAAAATAAGGAACAAGACAAGAATGTCCATTCTCTCTTCCTTCACACAGTACTTAACTCCTGGTTATCAGTAAGAAGAGATAAAGAAGGACCAGGGCTCCACTTTAGAACACATCTCTCCAAATCAACCTGTTGTAATTATTTTCACCTTTTTAAATTACCACCATGTCTGGATACAGCCATCAGATGAGAATTGAGGCTTTAACACATGAGCTTTCAGGGAAGACTATTAATTACAAATCATAAGCATCTGCCCTAGTTCATGTCCATCACATAATGCAAAATTCATGTAGCTCATCTATAGCTTTCTATCTCCTCAACAGTTTCAGCACTGATCAAAGGTCCAAGACTTTGTCTCAAGTTGATCTCAACGGAGTATCCATGGAAATGGAAATACTTGGACATTTCCATGATGCAATGGCAAAAGTAAGTACTCTTATTTCCTAAGGAAGCAACAGTAAAATAACATTCAGGAATTGTAGCAAAGCACAAGGTAAATCTAGGAGAGCAAATCTTAAATCCTAAAGCTCCATGTCCAGTGGATGGACTAGAGTACCCTCGGGCATCTCTAGCTGGCTCTACTCATATTCTGAATCTTTCCTAGGCAGATACTTCAGATACTGGCATTTCTAACTTGCTAGGGTTTCCACAGCAACATCACCTTCACTCCTATACCTTTATGCATCATACTCTTATGATTGCTAGCTAAGAATCTAAACATGCTACATGCTTGCTGGGCTCCCAGACTTTCATTTGAAATCTGGGAAGATGCCAAGATGACCCTAAAATTCTTGCCGTCTGCATGCCTCAAAACAACACAATGTGGATAATGGCTTAAGATATAATTAAGGTCCATGGCACATCAGTTGAAATGCCTCCAAGCATCCAAACACAGAAAGCAGTTCAGAGAACAGTCCCTCAGGCCTCACTGGGAACCAGGATTTCTGGTGCTATCTTCTTAAAGCAGTGTCTTCTAAACCATTTTATCCCCTGCTCCCCCCACTGTGCCTGTGCTAGGAGCAGTCTCGGATTCCTCACATGTCCTCAGGGTACCTTTCCTTCTTATGAAAAAACTTGGCTTATTTTATTGCACTAATCTCTTTTACAACAGTACTCTCTTTGTATAGAACCTTTTAAATGATTGATTTGGGAAATTCGTTTCTTTAGGAAGACTGAATTTTCGATATATTCATCCTGGGCTTTTTCTTGGTGCTAAAACTATTGAGGAAGTTGAGAGCTGTAGATGAGGTACAGGAATTTTGCATTGTGTGATGGACATGAACTAGGGCAGATGCTTATTATTTATAATATATTCTTCCTGAAAGCTCATGTGTTAAAGTTTTTTTTTTCAAATCTGACTACAAATATGATTGTGTAAGATCGGAGAAACAGGAACATCTCAAAAAAACACCAGGAGACCAGAAATTTCCTTAATAAGATAAGCTCGGGAACTTTAGGAAGGTAGTGGAACTCTCCAGAAGGGAAAGGCTAATTAACATTCCTCAGATCACAGGGTGAGAAACTACCTGTAGGTGGGGGCACATTCCTCAGGGTGGAACTTTGCCTACCTTCAGACAAGAGAAGTCCTTGCCACCTCATTTCCCTAAAGACCAATCAGTTTAAAAAGTCACACTGTTCTACCAATCACATTGTGTCTAATGGTTGCTGCCCTGAAAATTGTATAAAGGCTCACTGAACAAGCTGTGCAGGGTCACTTCCTTTCCTGAGGGTCAGGGACAGCCTCAGTGCACTGAAATAAAAATCCTCATATTTCTTTGCATCGATCAGGCTCCTTGTGATTCACTCAGGGGGTCTCTGGTAAGCTAAGGCTCGACAGGGTCTTACAATTGAAGCCAACAAAGCACCTTAATATTGTCTGAATCCTGTGCTAACCACGAATTTTCTCCTCCAGTTAAAAATCATTTGTGAAGCCAGCATGTCAAGAAATCTCAGATGATGAGAAATATAAACCAATCCAAACATGGATGACCTTGAGTCTGATTCCTAATAAAGTCTTCATTCCCATCTGAGCCATCAGGAGCTTGACTCCACTGTCTTCTTTTCTTTAGTACCCACCTGTATCCCACATAAGCCTCACTCACTGCCCTCTGGGTTTCAAACGCACACTTTTCCAAACATTCAAATTTCTTCATGAGCCAGTTAAAATGATTTCTGAATCACATCATCAAGTTAGTCACAAAATGATCCACTTTCAGTAACAATTTTACAACAAGGAATAGACTATCTCAGGAGCTGGAGGATGATATGTTTGTGAAAGGTGACAGACAGAGGTCATCCTTGCAAATCTGAGAACACTCTAGAAACAGCTCAGTGGGTTTATTGAATTTCTCTTTGTTATGTGTGCTGGATCACTAATGGTGAGGGCTGTCCCATTGGCCAGAATATAGCCAGAAGGAAGAATACCTGCAGATCGGAGTCCCAACACAGGCATCCCATTGGCTAAAAGACAAGAAAGTGGCTTTTGGACAGAGCTCAGAGCCAAGGAGGCAGCAAAGAGGCAAACTCAGGGGGACATGTCGAGCTCTGAGGCATCTTATTGTTAAAGGGATAATGCCTGCAGGGTGCAGGGTATATTGCACAAAGGTAGTAAAAGGTTATATACATTTTTTATTACCTCAATTTGTAAAGAAATTGAAAAATATTCTGTGGAATCAAATTGTGGTTTGTTTCTTTCACTCAAGATGAATCTATATACCTGAGAGAGGGAAGCATGGAGAAAGAGGCATCATTACACAGAGTTGTTACACACATGTTGGCTGGATGAATGTTTCCTCCAAAATCTAATGGAAGATGAGTCCCTTGGAGGATACATGAGATACTGTTTTGATAACTTCCCTGGGTGTCATTAACAAGCATCCGTTAACCTCAGATATAACATGAATGACAAAACAGAGATAATTGAACTCAAAGTTTGGCTTTATTTGGCTTATGTTGGGGTTACATGATTACTTACAAAGACGCTTCATCAGCAAAAAGCCCCATCCCAGCATGGATAAGAACTTTCCCATAGCTGCATAGAGGAATTTCCAATTTCAGCTAACTTTCTGCCTTCTGTATATTCTAGCACCTTCTGAAACAATATGTAGCTGGAGTAAAATTATATATAGCTGGGAGGGTGTTACAGAAGAGAGTGGCTGGAATCTCAGATGAGAGTCTTATGACTCTGCCAACCCCTTCCCCTTTGATGAAACATTATCAGATCAGATTTTTTTTTTTTAGCATTTTGTTTCTGTCAGCCATAGGTAGTCTCATTAGGAAGCTAACAGCTACTATGCTTAGATGATGATATCCTACAACATAAACATTGGTTCATCTTACCCCAAATAGAAATTATTCTCATGTTTGTGAGAAAAATGACTGAAGAGTTTGCTAATTTGTTTTGCAAAGTGAAAGCCAAAGTTCAGCAGTGTAGTTCCATGTCTGACATCTGGGACTTCTGATCTTCAGGGCTCTTTTCTGCCATTCACAATACATACAGCTTGTCTTGTCTTGTGATGTCTCCACTCCACATCTGCCTCTGTCTTTGGTCATCATCACATATAATCTCAATATCCAGAGGGTCTCCTTTGCATCTGAAGCTTCAACTTAATTCATGGCCTCTCATGTATCTCTTCAGGAACTTTGACCATGTCACAGGATGCCAGGCTTCAGCTCATTTCCATGCCCCCCTCAATCTTGGATTTATTTTTTTATTGTTTTTTATTATTAGATATTTTCTTTATTTACATTTCAAATGTTATCCCCTTTCCTCATTTCCCCTCCCCAAACCCCCCTAATGCATTCCTCCTTCCCCTGCTCACTAACCCACTTACTCCTGCTTCCCTGTCCTGGCATTCCCTTACACTGGGGCATCAAGCCTTTACAGGACCAAGGGCCTCTCCTCTCATTGATGTCCAACAAGGCCATCCTCTGCTACATATGTGGCTGGAGCCTTGAGTCTCTCCAAGTATACTCTTTGGTTGGTGGTTTAGTCCCTGGAAGCTCTGGGAGTACTGGTTGGTTCACATTGTTGTTCCCCATAGGAGGATCATATGCCTTCAAATCCAGTGGAAGAATCTTACTCATTGCAAAGTTCATCAGCTTGCTTGAGATACACCACAACATAAGGAACTTGCATTAAAGGGTTACAGCATTAGGAAGGTTGAGAATCTCTATCCTAGGGTAACCTGAAATGGTGATTGAAGTCTTAGTGCACTGATGACTGCAAATTGAGATCAAAGTATGGGAGGATTTCCTGCCTCAGTGGGCAAATTAGAGACTCCAAAATCTACTTCAGGGTATTATTTCACCTCTGACATATTGTTGAATGACAACAGGTTTCATGGAAGCAATCATAGGTGAAAAGAGGCTCACACATCCTAAGTTCTTTCTTCTGTTTTCATAAGAGGAACCAGAATGATTGGCCAGTAGTTCTCAAGTGTTTAATGCTACAAACTTTTAACACAATTTCTCATGTTGTAGAAGCCCAAACCATAAAATTAGTTCATTGCTATTCCATAGTTGTAGTTTTGCTATTGTTTTGAATCATGATGCAAATATCTGTGTTTTCCAGTAGTGTTAGGTGCCTTGTTGAAAGAATCACCTGTCCCCCCTAAAAAGAGTTTGCAACCTATAGGTTGAGAACTGCTTGCTTAGGTCAAAGACCAGGACAATGATCATGACACCCTGTCTCTAAGGAGGGGACTATGGGTAAGTACAATGTTATCTTCTTTATAGAAATCTCAAATGACATCTACTCTTCTCAGCAAGAGCTTTTCTCTAATGTCAGACAATTTAATCTGTCTGTCTTAGTCAGGGTTTTTATTCCTGCACAAATATCATGACCATGAAGCAAGTTGGGAAGGAAAGGGTTTATTTAGCTTACTTCCACATTGCTGTTGATCACCAGAGGAAGTCAGGACTGGAACTCAAGCAGGTCAGGAAGCAGGAGCTGATGCAGAGGCCATATGGAGGGATGTTCCTTACTGGCTTGCTTTCTCCTGTCTTGCTCAGCCTGCTCTGTTATAGAACCCAAGACTTCCAGCCCAGGGATGGCACTACCCCTTTGATCACTAATTGAGAAAATGCCCCACAGCTGGATCTCATGGAGGCATTTCCCCAACTGAAGCTCCTTTCTCTGTGATAACTCCAGCCTGTGTCAAGTTGACACACAAAACTAGCCAGTACAGTGTCTATGGCCTCAGAGTATCTCCTATAATTGAAACCCCAAAGAAGGTCTAGAACAGGTTGGAAAAAGAGGGAGAAAGAATGACCACAGTCTGTGCTATGCCTCCAGCACTGGGTTGACATTATGTACCACCTGTTAGCAGGTGATGCGAATTGTATAAGAAAGCAGGTTGAGCAAGCCAATAAGCAGCATTACTACATGGTCTCTGCTTTAGTTTTGCCTTGAGCTCTTGCCTTGACTTTCCTTCATGATAAGTATAAGATGAAATAAATCCTTTCCTCTTCAAGTTGCTTTTGGTCATGGTGTTTTATCACAACACTAGAAACAAAATTAGGACACCACTCATCATAACTTTCTTAATCATTTTCTTGACTTTATAAGGACTAGACACCTTCACATGATATCTACATTCTAAAGAAAGGCTCCTGTAAAGACCTTTCCTCTTTTCAACTCCATTGAATTGGCTTACAGAAATGCATCTGAAAAGAAAGCACAGACATTGATCCCAGGAGATCAAGGTTTCATAAAACCCTTTGGAAGTTCTGAGGATGAAGACAGAAGATTATAGGAGACACCATCCATAATTCCTGAATATTCATCATTGGTTAGTTTCCACACCAAGTGACTTAGTTTTCAGTATACACTTTTATAACTGGGTGGTTCATCATATATTATAGTTTTTCTTTTGTTTTTGCTATTATTTCACCCTTATAAAATATAGTAATATGTTTATTTTTAATTTATTATATGTTAACATTTTCCCCCATGTATGAGTGTGATATAAAAGCGCTCCCCCCATTGAATGAATTTGTTGGAATAAAAACATTTAATGTGTTATAACCAGTGTGGGTACCCCACTCGCGAAGAATCAAGAAGGAAGCCATTGCAAAAGCATGAGGTTAATTTATTAATTGAAACTGGTATACCAGGATCACTCTGTAATCGGGAACAGAGCGACTCCCAGGAAACAAAGCCTTGAGTTTTTATACCATTTTCAGAACAGCATCTTACAGCTTACAGCATGGGCTGGTTACATTTTATACTTTACAACATGGGCTAGTTACATTTTATCTTGTTCATTGTTCTTTAGTTTCTATTGATCTTTCTCCTCCCTGTTAGGATAAGACCCCTGTGACATGCAGGAGGGATGGGGGAGAATTGCTCTCCTGGGGGATGTCTCCTGGAAGCGTGCATTCCTTGGGGATGGGTGTTTGCTCGGTAAACTCTTCTAAAAACCCCTTTGTCTCAAGGATAAGTGGACTTCCTTGCTTTCTGGTATCTTTATGGGGTATCTCTGTTTTCTACATTTCTACAAATGCATTTAGACAAAAATAATGACGTGACTGCTAAGCAGAGAAGGGAGATCACCTGAGGACAGAGGGCACATTCATATTTACATGGGGGAATAAAAGGGAAAATTAACTAAGGAGTAGAGACAGGCTAGAAGGCACAGGTGTCTAGAACACAGAAGCAGACAAGCAGCCAGAGGGTTATGTAAACCCTTTGAATGAGAAATCCTTGACCACAAGGTTTTGTAGCAGAGTTCTGAGGTCAAAGGAGAGGGTGGCTCAAGTCCAAGGTTGATTAGTCAGTTGTAGACCTGGCAGCCTAAGAAAAATGTCATTTTCATGATCTAATGGCTGCCTCTGTACAAAGTCATGATTTGTTAGAGTCTTGGGGTATTCAGACTCAAAACCACACCATCCTTTCCTTCATCTCCAAGGGTTTTATTATTGCGTGCAGCTAAGGCTTTACACAGGGAGTTCATTCAGATTCTGACAACGCTTACAATGTAAAAGAAAAGACACAACGACATTAAAATAAACACACACAAGACCTCAAAACTTTAGCAAATGTCCAGAGTGCATTAGAAGCTGCCTTATAATTTTAGCTTCAGTGCATGGTGAGCCATAGTGTGTGATGTGTGAACCAGTTCCTTATCTGGAGCCACCCTTAACTTAAACCCTTCCTAGAAAATATTAACAAAAGCAAGTGGTGGATTTCAAGCTAGGAGAGTGTTCTCCACCTCAGTCCACCCCTAAGTAGTCACAGAACTAACAAGCAAAGCTGGAGGATAGATCGGTGCTACATGTCTTGCTTTTGCATAAAGCCTGTTTTAGCATACTTACATCCATTAAAATTAATGGGCATGAGCTGACTTGTGAGAGGTTGTTTGAAGCCTCCAGAGACATTTATGCTACCATATTCTGCCAGCTTCTTAGTACTTAGGTCACTTCTTAGAATGTTGACTTTCACACAGAAAAATCCCAGGGGAAAATAGTATTCCAATAGTATATCAACTACTTACACATAAACAGAAAGAGAAGTGTCTCTCCAGCTCATGTGATACAGGAACATTGCAATTATTTGGCAGATCTAAAGTCTGATATGGGATATGGTAGAGTGAGCATCACTGAAAACTGCTACAAAGTCATCATATGGTATGAACAGCATCAGAAGTTGTAGAAGGAGCAGGCAAGTTCTAGACATGGTCTCTTCTTTTTGCTTGAGTCTCAAATGGGGCTGAGATTTAACATGTACTGAACATAATCCATCCCTATGTTTTATGTCTTCTTAAGAAAACTCCTGACAGTTTTCATAAACCAAATGCCAGTGATGTTTGCCAGGTTTCAAAGGCCAGCCAGCTAGAGCAAAGATAGCATTGTTAATAAGTGCACATATGTGTTGCTAAATAGTTGGACACTGTCCTGATTTGTTAGGACAACACTGATACTGCTCCATGTGGACAGAGATACAGGGAGGGTTTTTTTAACCTTTTCTCTAAAAACCAAATGTCTTTCCTGATAAGAGAGAGGAGGTCAATATTTATTAGGGTCGATCATTCACTTGAACTGATTCTGAATCTCTCACTAAGTGCTTGCCTTCAGTACAGGGCTCAACATCCTGCCAGTAAGCAAATGAGCGCTAACAGGCATCCCTTTTTGAATCTTTGGTCTTCAGAAATGTCATTGAAGGCATTGGGGAAGATCATGATCTATGGGAGCTGTGTGTTGACTTGCCAAATGACCACAGTGAAAAGAACACATCCCGCCTCTTCCACCCACCTCTTTTAAGCCTTTAGCCCTGCCCTGCCCCAGGTGAATTGATGCTGTAATTGTTTACAAGAGCAATGTATTTTTTTCTCATGAAAAGGCTGCCTGTTGCCAGTTAGGACATCTTCCTGGTACATTAAGAATGAGAAGTAGCTAGCAGTCTCCACAGAGTAAAAGTTGGCTGTCTCTGGTTGTGTTCCTGCCTTTGAGCTGGAGCTTCTGTAGGATGTTAAGTATCCCCTACTGAAGGCTCAGCCTTAGATTCTGCTGAGCAGTTTTAATGGTAGTCTGCTGGGCAGTTGGAGAGATATATTATAGACTGGATGGATACACAAGATGTACTGATTTTCTTACTTTTATGGAGTCTGGCTGTCCAAGATCAAGAGGCAAACAGGGTTGGTTTCTGTTTAATCTTTTTTTTTTTTTTATTTTTTTTCATAGAGTAGAATGTTTTCTCCTTGCCTCCACCCATGGTGGGCCTCCCATGTACATTTACCCTTGATGTCCTATGTTTACATTTCCTTTTATAATATGACAGCACTAGTCACATTGGATTAGGGTCGGCATTAAAATTCAATGTTATTGCAATGTTATATCCAGTTGTAACCACACTATAATATTTGGGATAAAGCTTCAGCATATAAATTCTAAAGGGTACTCTCATTCATTCATGTAAACACAAGGGTAAACTAAGTAGAGTCCTTTGGGTTTCTCCAAGGACCTCGTTGAGATAAGCCTTCAAGTACAAGAAGTCTGTTTTGAAAGATGGATAGTAGTCGAATAATAATGAGACATAGAGAAAGAAAAGGAGTGAATTAAGAACTACTTATGATATCGTTTAGCCTAGTGGGTGGCCAGAGTTAATGCTGGCAGAAAAACTCACAGAAAAGAGAATAATTTCAGGTAGAGTAACCAAGGTTAGGAATGGAGGCCGATATTCCAGTTCCAAGCAGTCACTGGCTGAAAGCTACTATGGTGGGTGGAAGAATTTATGTACTCCCTTACCTTCCTACTGGAAATAACTTTACATTAAGTAAATCTCTCCAGATTGCAGGAGTTCCTGGCAGGTGGAAATTACCTAAAAGTCATGGAATTATGTGGTCCTGGGATGCCAACCAAACATTGACACCATCTAGTACTGGTTCTTTGTAGCTGTCCAGCAGCCATGGAGAACTGGGTACCTCAAAGGGAGGCTGGAAATGAAAAAGGATGGGTGGGCAAGAGAAGGATGAAGCCAAGACAAAGTTTTCTGATCAAAGCTCCAAGTTTAATATTCAGCTCTGCGTTTATATGGGGAAAATACCACAGACCCATTCTTTCTTTCAGCTGGATTGTGTTACTTTGTCTACGTTGCAAAGCAGGCTCAGCAGGCAGTCTGCTCCTGTCGGAAATTGCAGGTGCAGCAAGGCAGAAGACCTCCACTTAGGTAGGTTGGAAAATTCCACCCTAGCTTGGCTAGGTCTGCAGAAGACCAATTGTGGCAAACAATTAAGGTCTGTTTAGCCTGCTCAAGGCTGGGAGAAGGGCACAGTTCTTATTCTGGATTCTAGGAAAGGGTCCGTGAGAAGATTTGTATACGTGTGTAGGGGCAAGTCTAGAGACCACATTGACAAATTCCACTGTGGTATCATGTATGAATTGTTTGTACTCTATATGCTTTTGTCGGGGATGACTACCCCCAAAAATGTAATGGCTGAAACATAGACCTTTAGTTCTTAATCGCAGGAAGTAAAAAGAACATTGTTATGGATCATGGATTATCTGTTCTCCGGACACAGATCAGGAAATTATGGTCCTTTTATCTCGTCCATTAGAATCTCCGAGTCATTGCACCTGGCTGGTTGTAGAGAATGGCAGGTATGGAGAAGGCTGAGCTGTTACTTCACTGTATTAGTCTGAAGACAACCTGACTCTGGTTGTTACCCCTACCCTATTGTCATTAACTAATTTCATAGCTCTAGTTAAGTGAGTGAAAGACTGATGAATTCTGGCTTCTGCAGGTATCCTCACAAACGTACATGCTGGGAGACTGAAAACAGGAATCTTGAGAGCTTAGAGCTTTCCTGACACCTAGCCATTGCCTCTTTATGGAACAGGGTTTCTGTCTAGCCCTCTATCCTTCTGATAGACCCACACAACATCTACTGCCCATCCTTACTGTGAGCTTGAAGGATGCAGAAAAGGTCAGTAGAAGGGCTAGATATATGATTATTAGGGAAGTGCTAATGGAGATCACAGGGAAGACACCTCAGCTGTCTCGCTGTTCAGTTATTTATATGCCTAGCACCCTGCAAAGTTGGTTATTCCCAAACATTTGACACCAGGGATTGGTGCTTGAGAATGTATTTCTATGATCACACAGGTTTTTCTTGATTACCAGCTGCTCATATTACAGCTGGGCAGTCCCTCAGCCTGAGCCTCAGGCCCACTAATAGAAATGCAAGGTTGATCAAAACACTGCATGTTCTCAAGAAGTATTGGCAAATAAGTGTCAAGATGGATTTTCTTCTGGACACTTCATATAAGTAGACTTATACACAGTCTTCAGCTTTCGTGTCTGGCTTCTTTATTATTTATCCTATCTTGAAGTTCTTCTACCTTTGTAGTATGTTTGTATGGCTCAATAGTATTCTGTACTGTAGACTGTCAACTTTTACTAATTGATTCATTGGCTGATAGATTTTATGCTTTCCCCTTTTGGCTATAGTAAGTCAGGTTGTTGTTTGTGGACTAGTTTTTATATGGCTCTTGTGTTGGAATTTATGTTTGTCTCCAGTAAAACTGACAGAATTCTCCCAAAGCAGCCATGACAATAGATGTATTTCTTTTCACCAGAGAAGTCTTTTTAGTTCTCTTTGCTTATATTTATCCCTAGGTAGCTTTAAACTATTATAAATGGGATATTTTTCCTGATTCTATCTCAGTGAGTTATAATTGGTATATCAAAAAATTGCTAAATCCTGTGTATTATTAGTTTTATGTCCTATAACTCTGATAAAAGTACTAATTAGAACTAAGAGATTTCTGATAGGTAGAGTTTTTAAGTATATTTGAGTATAGGGTCATGTCACCTGTAAACAGGAATAATTTGACTGCTACGTGCTAACTTTGTACCTTCTCACCTCTCTCTCATCTTTCCCTTATTTGTACAGATAAACTCCAAACACGCATATTGATTGAGAGTAAAGGAAACATTTACCATGCTTTCCTTCTAGATATTAGGGGGAAGCTCTCAGTGTCTTCCCATTCAGTATAATGCTGGCTTTGGGTCTACCCTACAGCCTTTACCATGCTGAGATGTGTCCCTTCTCTTCTTAGTAAGATTTTATAGTCTTGTATTTTGTTTTTCTGCACCTATCTTCAATTATTTACATGCTGTGTTATGTTTATTGATTCGAATATGCTGAACTAGCCTCCCTAAGATCAAACAGCTTAGTTAATGTATTCCTTTTAAATATTCCTTTTAAACTGTTTTTAAAAGTTTATCTTCTATTTATTTAATTTTTCACACGATGTATTTTAAGTTTTCTTCTCTCTCAACCCCTCTTCACCCTCCTATCCACCCAGGTTCATGTTTTCTCTCTCTCTTTTTCTCTCTCTTTCTCAAAATTATTTTGATTTTCTTTTAAAATAATTTTGTTTTTATTTTATGTTTATGAATGTATTGCCTCTATGTATATATGTACATCACATGCATGCCTCATACATGAGGGGATCTGAAGAGGGCATCAGATCCTCCCGGAGTCTAGATTATAGGTGGCTGTGAGACATGACATAAGTACTGGGAACCAAACTCATGACCTCTGCAAGAGCAAGAAATTCTCTTAATTGCTGAGCCATCTCTCCAGTCCCTTAATGTGTTCTTGAATTCAGTTGTAAATGTCTTGTTGAGAGTTTTATATCTATGGCCAATAAATTGATCAGTCTACTGTTTTGTTAGTATCTCCTTATGTGTTTTGAGTATCAAGGTAAAAATAACTTTACAGAACGAGTTTAGTAGTGTTCCTTTCCCTTTGTTTGCAACAAAAGTAAGTCAATGACAATGAAAATGGGTGAAGTTGTTTGGAAAGACAAATCATTATTTGTGGGTGTATATTGGTGTAGCAACTTATGGAGATGAAAATAGAAGTTTCTCAAAAGTATAAAGCAGAACTGTATGATCTAACTAAACTTCCTCAGCACATATACCCCAAAGACTATAAATCTTACCAAAATGGTATCTATAGTTCATATTTATTACTGTAGGACTCACAGTAGCTAAGAAATGAGTCAGCCCAGATGCCCAAGAATAGATGTTCAGATGAAGAAAATGGTGCATAATTACACAATGGAATTTTATTCAATTATAAAGAAAAATGAAATCGCCATTTTCAGTAACAGTGGACAGAAATGAAAATCATTCTGTTAAGCAAAACTAGACTCAGAATGACAAATACCACATTTTCTCTCATACATGGTTTTAGATATTAATGTTTATATTTTTGTATATATATTGCCAATTGGTCATGAAGCTAGAAGAGTCCATGAGAGAAAAAGAGAGGTGTGTGTGTGTGTGTGTGTGTGTGTGTGTGTGTGTGTGAGAGAGAGAGAGAGAGACAGAGACAGAGACAGACACAGAGAGAGAGAGAGAGAGAGAGAGAGAGAGAGAGAGAGAGGAGGAGAAGAAAGAGGAGAATGTAAGTACAAAGGGGGACTATTAGTGTAGAAAGAATGAGCTGACGGACACAAAGGGATGAAGAAGAGTGGAAAATGACCAATAATAACAAAATCTGCATTAAACTTCATAATAAATCCCATTACTATGGAGACTAACTTAAAAACTATTAAAACAAACATACATTGTTCATTTATATAAGAATGCCTATTCCTAAGTCTCTTCTCTGAAAGGTGGTGAGATCCTTGACTATGTCAGTGCATGACAGAAGGCTAGACCACTTGACAGGAATCTTATAAAGATAAATTTGCCAAAAAGAAAATGATGAAATTTAAGATTGTTACCAAAATGAGTTCTAAAACTTTCCCAGCAAAGAGAAGCTGGGAAGTGTGCCCTAACCTCTCTGGTGATCAACTGTGTGGCTGTGAGGGGCTCTTAACAATTCCAGCTTCATGTGAAGACCCAAGACCAAAGAGTCACCTTACTTGAAGGAGTCTACAGAGTGGGTGCCTGGGTTTGGGAAGTAAGAGAGCATTGAAGTGTGAATGCCCTGCTGAGAGGTGCTTATGTAAGAAGTGGTTTGGCCAGTTTGTGGACTCCAGCAATCTAAGTGTAGAGTCCAAACAATTTAGATAAAGCTGGGTAAACTCTGAGTGGGAGTGGCTTAGTAATCTCTTGAGAAACCAGCAGAGCTTTGGAATAGAAAGATTGTTCTTTTCTGGTATCATACAATTGATTGAAAGAAATTTGCTGGTAATCTCCAGGAGTGGGGCAGGATCAGTGTGCCCCCTTTGTCACAGGCTGGAGACCTCACTGTTCCCCAAACCTGTAACCTCCTACCATGTGCCTCTGTGCTCTGATCCTGGTGTTGCTTGCAGTGTTCACAGCAGGGGGTGAGTCTTTATGGAATACCAATATTCGGGTGATGGGGATACATTTCAAAAGCTAATACCAAATAGAGGTGGGCAGAGGTGACAATAGTATAAAGCTGTAATGAGCTTTGATCTGTAGCCATTTTCACTCTTTAGACAAGTATACGAGACCAGCTACTGGATCGAGTGGACATGCTGAGTCAGAGAAAGACAAACATGCTGAGACTGAAGATCACATGGCAGATAGAGAAGGGCATTGAGCTAGCCCCATGTGTCACAAAGGGGATTAGGAAAGCTGTTTGTTTCCTCCTTAACTGTTTGTCTACATTTTTGCCTGACCATGGAAAGAAGCTTAGAACTTTCAGAATCTCAGCTAAATCCACTTGTCTTCAGGCAAAGTACTCAACACGGAGAACTTGTGTCATTCTATCTCTCCAGAAGTGGTGACAGTACCCTCCCCACTGGGTCACTGTGAGGATGCCTTAGGTGGTTCCTTCTATAGTATTTAGGGTGGGTCTAGATGAGAGGAGGTGAGGGATAAGGGGGTTGACTTGTAATAATGTGTTCAGGGCTGAGGAGCTGGATCTCATGGTAAAGCACCTTCTGTGTAAGCACAAGGACCTGAGTCTGAACCCCCAGTATTCATGTGCTGTAGGTAGTGGGGCTACAGCCTCAGTGCTCCTGTGCCAAGATGGGAGGTGGAGACAGGATAATGCCCAGAGGCTCCTGGACCAGCTAGCCTAGTATACAACAAAGGAACCTACGGAAGAACAAGGGGACCATATTTTAAACCAGGTAGTGGGTGCCGTATGTAAAGTGGTCCTCCACATGTGTACCACTGCATGCACATGCCTTCACTTACACACTCACAGGTGTGCACATTCATGCATATACATCATATCTACACACATGCTAAAATTATAGTAAAATAAAATGGAGCACATTAATAGGAAATTGGAGGTGTGGTCAGGTCATCGAATTAAGCGATAATGGATGTTAAGATAATTGTCTGCTAATCCTGGCTCCCAAAGGAAGGGTTCATCTCTGGGGTGGGGAGTGTCAAAAAGAAAGGACCAGGGTCAGTTAGGAGGTGGAAGGATGGGTAAACTGTAGACAGGGGCTTCCTTGAGGCATCTTCTGAAGGATCCCCCCTTTTTATTTCAAGAGATTCTTGGTTACAGGCTATTTTAGTTGTCTTGTACATGGTTTTAAGTGACTATAACCTATAACACAGTATCCCAGGAGGGGAGACATGAATAAAAGAGGAGTATGGAATAGTGGTTCTGGATTTGATATACCCAGGAACCACAGTTCCCATAGAGTCAGGAAAGTAACATATGTCAATACATCAGATGAGCAAATTAAATTCATGGTTATTAGACTACATATTGGATCTCAGTGTTTATCTGTGACATCTTAGCCATTAAGGAGTTGAGATCCATAGGGCCGTGCACACCACAAATACCACCTTAACCTATCTATGACTCCTAAATCCAAGGCTGGTGTTTCTCTACAAGAACACTGACAACCTAGAATCTGTTTAGATTTTATCTTCTCTCTCTACATGTGGCTCAGTGAGAAGCCAGGAGCTGAGAGTAAAGCAGAGTAAGGAATCAGGTTTGGGGTCGAGCATTTTTTGATGCTGGTCATGCCATTTCCATTGTGTGTGTGTGTGTGTGTGTGTGTGTGTGTGTGTGTGTGTGTGT
>JADRCD010170982.1:0-19261 GCA_019843815.1 Montemys delectorum
GGGGGGGGGGACAAACAAAGATCCTAAGATCCCTTTTTGCATTCACTCTCATGCATCAGTCCATTCTGTACTGAGGTTCTCCAATGTTAAGACAAAGCCTAAAGCATCCAGATTAAGTGATATTAGATATATAAAGCATGAAACTCTGTGGGTAAAAAGGAACTACTTAGCAATTATCAGAGTTTTGTTTTGTTTTGTTTTGTTTTGTTTCGTTTATCCTCACACTGAGAATTAAATTTTCAAGTGAGCTGGAGTAATGAGAGGAGAGCAGCAGCAATGACTTCTGACTTCATCTTAGCATTGCAATGACTTCATCTTAGCATTGCAATGACTTCATCTTAGCATTGCTCTGTTCTCTAACGTGCTGTCTTCAACCTACCAAGTTAACAGGAGTGAGGCTAGAAATGTAAACATCACTCGAACATGGTGTCAACAATAAGCTTCTAACCTGTTGTATTCTGGAGCTGATAAGCACCGTAGATCTCTGTACTCTCTACTGTACTCTCCTGAGACTCCATGCTGCCTCTAGTGTGATGCTGTTGAATAAAATGAATATATGCACTCCCTGAATGTTCACAAGTCAACAGGATATTATCTTTTATTTTATTTATTATTACAAAGATGTATTTATTATTATAAATAAGTACACTGTAGCTGTCTCCAGACACACCAGAAGAGGGTGTGTCATTATGGGTGGTTGTGAGCCACCATGTGGTTGCTGGGATTTGAACTCAGGAGCTTTGGAAGAGCAGTCAGTGCTCTTACCCGCTGAGCCATCTCACCAGCCCAGGATATTCTTACTAATACAGTAGAGGATTCATATTTAAATGGAAACACCATTCCTACAAAATTTTAAAAGGCCATGGAAGTCATAATTTACATTAAGAATGTCACACTATTCATTGTCTTTCTGTTTTGTATTATTTCACTGTCTAATAGAATTTAATAATTAAAGGCTATACTATAGAATTATGTATGCATTTTCACAAATAAGCTTAAGCACATATGCTATTTCCAAACATCTATTTAGAAATTATTAATATTAAGAAGAATGCAGAATATAATGACATGAAAGTGTAATTTCCTCAGGTGAGACTTTTTGGATCTCACGTATTTAAGATATGTATAAATACATACACATATAAATAATAAATATATGTATATATTTATTTTGTATCAATTTATGTATTTATTATGCAGCTACTGTATACTTGGCATACATTAGGCATCTTTAGGCATGACAAATAAGGAAAATCCACACATTCATAAAGCTTGCATTACACTGAAAGAATAATACACATAAAAAAGAAGCTCATAGTATGTGCTATCTTGAGAAATAAATCATGATGACATGATTTTATAGACAGCCACAGGTTCCTGTTTGCTTAAGAAAGACTCTGAGGAGGAGGCAATTAGATGGGACTGAGGATCTGAGTGAGAAGAAAACATCTAAATGTATCCTTCCAGGCTGAGAACCTTCCAGCATCTATCCCAGGACCCAGAAGAAGGCCAGTGTAACAGAGGCAGAAGGAAGAAGGAGAAAAATGAGGGAAAGAGGTCAGCCAAGTTAAGCAGCTTGGATTGTCGCTGCATTTTAATGCATTATTGCTGACACTGTAGTCTGAGAATCAAGATTTTGGTGGATTTTAAGCAATGTCTAACATCAACTTACTATATGACTCAGAAAAACTTATATCCTCTCTCTTGGCCTCAGAGTGACCTCAACTATGAAACAAAAAGATTACGGTAAAAAGTAGATGATCTATGAATTCCTTTTGAGTGCTAACATGCTATGATTCTAATCTTTGCCCTCAAAGATGAAGTTGAACACTCCCTTTTCTTAAAAGTCCTGAGGCCCCTGTGAACTAGCAAAGTATAACTCAGGGCATGTTGGTCATTTGCCCTACATTGTAAAACTGCCAAGACTGAAGACAGGCCGAGGAGCCAGAGACTGCATTTTCCTGTGTTGTTGACATTTCTTCCAAGACATATTTGCTGTGGTTTCTCTTATTTTGTTCCAGTCTTCAATACTTTTCCAGTTTATTCTCATTCTTGGATAAAACCTTTTTTCTTTCTACTCACTCTATCACTGTGTTTTAAAAAAGAATAGGAAGAAAAAAAATAAAAGGAAGTTACTAACCATTGGAAAGCCTTAGAAAACTTGGTTTCTAATTTCCTAATATTTTGTAGAAAACAAGATACACTTGTATTTTCTTTGTAGAAAGGTGCTTGAACATCTAACTTTGGTGGAAGGCTGATCACATTATAGAGACTTCTAATTGGTAATATAATCAATCAATGTAGGGATTCCCTTCACCAAATAGCCACTGTGACCAAAGATTACTCGTCTCTCACCATAAATAATTTAGAAAGCCTACTAAATAAACACTTCAATAGACTCAGAAGGTTGCTAAATAAACAAGCAGTACACACACAAGATAAACCTTTTAATGGAATGGCTAAGAGATTGGACTTTTAAAGAATATTTACCTTGGAATGAAGATAAAACCCAAGACTGAGTTTAAGAGACAAATGGCACACAGAATGTACCCTGTCCTCTGGAAATGAAGAAGGCAAGAATACTGCTTGTGATCTGTGCTATGTTGGGCTTCCGGGATCCAGTTTAAGCAACTAAAAAGAAAATTGTTTTCACTTTTGAATAATACAAAGACTTGTGAATTTTCAATGTGATACGATTGCTTTGTGTTTGAGAGACCAAAATACATCATATGGGAAACTTTTATTTTTTTTTAATGGAAAATAATGGCTGACACACAGAAATCCTATTTGTGAGAAAAATCACATCTTCTAAATTGATTGTCAGCTAAACTAAACAAACACTAAAGTTGCTAACAATGTGAGTCATTTGAAGAGCACTTTAAAAACTAAAACCAAGAACTGTGCTTGATGGCTTGGTTCTTACACCGCTGCTTCACAAATAAGCAAAGTAAACTTGGAGCAGAGCCTCAGCTTCTTTGACTGTCACCTGCAACTGCCAAACACAGCAGTTGAATTAAATGTTTTCAAATTGTAATCCAATACTGACATGCTGAGAGGACATTTTAATGCTACATATTCTGTGTGCATGCTACCATGCTAAATGTTTAAACAGTTCATCAACTATTTAATTAAGGAAAAAAAAAAAAACCCTGGATCAGTGGAGCAACATCATGCTAACTAGGAAAGGACATGATTTATCACAGTAATAGAGTAGACAGGGCCTTGCAGTTGTAACAAAATTCTGGCTATTCTTCCAAGTTAACCATCAGGGAAAGAATATATCCCCTCTCTGGGCCATGATGTTCTCACTTGTGACGCAGGGAGTAAGACTTTCTTTTCCTAGCTCTTGTAAATAGTGTAGAACTCAAATCATGGAATTAGTTACATTTCAATATTCAATTCTGCCCAGTGAGGAGTCTGTGACTAGAAGGGAATGTCTCTATCCTCTTAAGAGCTCAGAATCTGCACATGTAAAACGAAGGTAAAAAGGCTGAGTCAGTTGAACTGAATTTGTTCTGATCGGGATAAAGGAAAAAGATGTAGGCACAGCGTTTAGAATGAGGCTGACCATCAGGAAATAGTAACTTTCCTTTACCATGTTCGACTGGAAATAGTAGCAACTGTGACCAGATCATGTGAAAATGCAGGCATGGGGCAGACAAAAATCAACATGCCTTGAAGGCTAAGGAAATAGTGTCCTGTGGACTGCATTGTTAAGAATGCAGAGTGAAGCCATGCTGAGGTGAGACTGCAGCGCAAGGGAAGGGTAGGAGAAAGACACAACAAATTGGAAGGCAGAATAATAAAACCACAAGACAAAAGAAAAAATTAAATTTCCCTGTGAATATGGCAAAATAGTGACACACAGCACATTTGTTGAGGTCCCAAAACCATATAAAAAATAAGCGAGGAAAACTATAAAACTTTGGGAATGGGGAAGTAGTTTGACATGTGTTAAACAACACAGGGATTAGACAAAATGAATAGCAAGTTTTCCATAGGAAATAATCTGTGACTGCATTTATGGAGTCACACACACACACACACACACACACACACACACACACATACACACACAGTACTTGGGAACTGTTTAATACCTTGAAAACTGGAAGTGAAGTTTCATTAATTAAAGAATTTGTTGAGGATTTACTTCAGAAATATTTTTGTCCCCAGATTCTTTACTCAGGTATAAATTGTGATTCTATCTGTTTACTTTTGATAGAGTCCTGACAACTCCAACCAGCAATCCCTTATCACCAAATGAAGCTTCTAGTATCAATACTAGGTTTCATTTAATGGAACGGTTGGCCAAAGAAGCCCCGTGAGAATCCTCAAACAATCAGACTGTTGCCAAATCTATAGGTTGCTCTCCACAAAAAGATGGTAAAGCAACATTGCTAAAGACAACAACTACATAATTAATTGAACATCGAGATGTCAGGCTGGTGCTGTTGTTAAACCTCTACCCTGCATGCTACTGCCTTTGATATAGAAACATATTCAGCACGCTAGCAAAGGAGAAATGGAAACATCAATCAAGCCATAAACCTTTTGATTTACAATGATGTCATGCCTGTAAGATATGCTAGGACAATAGTAGCACAAAGCCTGATAAGCTAACCAACCAATATCTGATGTGACTTAAGGCTAACACTATGAATTAGAACCTATACCCCAATACTTCTTGGGTAACCAAGAACCTAGAACTAAATAACCAAAGAATCTATGGTAAAACCAAACACCCAAATACTACTGATCTAAGGGCGGGGGGCAATAAATGACTCCAAATGCTACACTGATATGTTATATTTATAGATCAGTGCCTAGCTCAGCTATCATCAAAAAAGCTTTCTCCTGCAGCAAATAGGAATAAATACAGAGACTCACCACCAGAAATTATAAAGACTGAGAGACCTTGGAGCACTCAGCCCTAAATGGGGTATCTCCATCAAATCTATCCCCTCAGACCTCAAGTAAGTCAACAAAAGAGTTAGTGTAAGAGCCAGCAGGGATAGAAGACACCAAAAGACAGACTCCTTTAAATCAACAACATCAATGCACAGTGAACTCACAGAAACTGAGACAGCATACCCAGGGCCTGCATCAGTCTGTACCAGATGGGATCCTAGAACTCAGCTCAGAAGAGGATACATGCTCCCTATTCCTAATCCAGAAGCAATCTCCAATTGATAACTATAAATAAAATTTAATTTCCTCAAAGGGAGTCTCACTAGGGAAACAAACTACTCTTTTTTTTAAATTTTATTAGATGTTTTCTTGATTTACATGTCATATGATATCTCCTTTCCCAGTTTCCCCTCCAACCCCCCCCCAAAAAAAAAAACTCCAAAAAACAACGACAAGAACAAATGGCTGTTCCCTCCCCACTCCCCCTGCTCCCACCCTACCCTCTCCTGCTTACTGGCCCTGGCATTCCCCTACACTGGGGCATAGAACCTTCACAGTGCCAAGGGCCTCTCCTTCCATTGACGTTCGACTTTGCAATCCTCTACTGTTCACATGCTGCCAGAACCATCAGTCTCACCACGTATAGTCCTTGGCTGGTGGTTGAGTCCCTGGGAGCTCTGAGGGTTCTACTTAGTTCATATTGTTGTTTGTCCTAAGGGGCTGCAAACCCTTCAACTCTTTTGGTCCTTTCTCTAGCTCCTTCATTGGGGACCCTATACTCAGTTCAATGGATGGCTGTGAGCCTCTACTTCTGTATTAGTCGGGTACTGTCAGAGCCTCTCAGGAGACAGCTATAACAGGTTGGATTGTCCTTCCTTCAGTCTCTGCTCCATAGTTAGTCTCTGCAACTCCTTCCATGGGTATTTTGTTCCCCCTTTTAAGAAGTAACTTTTAAGTATCCATATTTTGGTCTTCTTTCTTCTTGTGTTTCTTGTGGTTTGTGGATTTTAACTTCGTGTATTCCAATCTTCTGGGCTAATATCCACTTATCAGAGAGTACATACCATGTGTGTTCTTCTGTAATAACAAACTACTCTTAAGGGTAGATCACATGCTCAGCAGTGGGGTAGCAACAGAAAAAGAACTCAACGTCATCTTTGTAGGGTCCTTATCTCATGTCATGTCAGGATTTTTAACATTTTATTTAGTTTTCTTATTTTATCTTATTATTATTATTATTTATTTTGTTTTATTTATATATTTTTCTCTTTTTTTATCCTAGAGACCCTTCGTTTATATAATATGGTTTCCAGTTTAGTGTTTTTATGAAATTCCTGAGTTTCTTGTATGAATTTCTTGTTTCTTGTGCCTTCTCTTGATCTCTTCTCCTTCTGTTTATTTTGTGCAAATCTGATGTGCTATTTTTTGCCTTATCATATCATGTAATATTATATTATTCTCTTAGAACATTGTTTGTTTTCTAATGAGAGATGCAAAGAGGGTAGATTTAAATGGGATGGGAGGTAGAAACATGGAGGAGTAGAAGGCTGGAATACCATAATCAGGATACATGAGATAAGAAAAAGTCACTATTCAATAAAGGGAGAAAAGGAAAAAATTCCAAATATTACACAGCAAACTATAAAAAAAAGAAAAAAATAGAATGTTCTCAAAATGAAAGATATTTTAAAGAGACAAGAACAAAGGCTGCTTAACCCTAATGGGTAGACATGAGGTTACAACCCTAAAGTTTCATTCAGGACCAGCCAGCTAAAGCCATCCATCTAGATAATGATTGTGATTATTCCCAGCACAGTGCTTAGTACTTCACTGCAGCCACTAGTACATCACTGCCGAAAATTACTTGAAGGTTAACCATTAAAAATCTTCCTACCATCCTTAGTCATCAAGGAAATGCAAATTAAAACAAACCTGAGATTCCACCTCATACCAGTCAGAATGGCTAAGATCAAAACTCAAGAGACAGCAGATGCTGGAGAGGATGGAGGGAAAGAGGAACACTCCTCCATTGCTGGTGGGATTGCAAGCTGGTACGACCTCTCTGGAAATCAGTATGGTGCTTCCGACGTGAGTTGGACACAGTACTACTTGAGGACCCAGCTATATTACTCCTGGGCATATACCCAGAAGATGCTGCAACATATAATAAGGACACATGCTCCACCTTGTTCATAGCAGCCATATTTATAATACCCAGAAGTTGGAAACAACCCAGATGTCCTTCAACAGAGGAATGGATACAGAAAATGTGGTACATCTATACTATGGAATACAACTCAGCTATTAAAACAATGACTTCATGAAATTTGCAGGCAAATGGGTGGAACTTAAAAATATCATTGTGTATAGTAGAGGATTGCAAAGCTGATCATCAATAGGAGGAGAGGTCCTCGGCCCTGTGAAGGTTCTGTGCCCCAGTGTAGGGGAATGCCAGGGCCAATAAGTGGGAGAGGGTGGGGTGGCAGGCATGGGGATGGGAGAGGCAACAGGAGTTTGTTCTTGTTGTTTTTGTCTGTTTGTTTGTTTGTTTGTTTTTTGGAGGAGAAACTGGGAAAGGAGAAATTTACATGTAAATAAAGAAAATACCAAATTTAATAAAAAAATATATTATTGTGAGTGAGGCAACCCAGTCACAAAAGAACACACATGGTATGCACTCACTGATAGGTAGATATTAGCCCAAAAATTCAGGATACCCAAGATACAATTCACAAACCATATGAAGCTCAAGAAGGAAGACCAAAGTGGATGCTTCAGTGCTTCATAGAAGGGGGAACAAAATTCTCACAGGAGGAAATATGGAGGCAAACAGTGGAGCAGAGACTGAAGGAAAGGCCATCCAGAGACTGCCCCACCTGTGGAATCATCCCATATAGAGTCTCCAAACCCAGACGCTATTGTGGATGCCAGGAAGTGCTTGCTGACAGGAGCCTGATATGGCTATCTCCTAACAGGCTCTTAACAGAGCCTGACAAATACAGATGTGGATGCTCACAGACAATCATTGGACTGAGCATGGGATCCCAGAGGGAGGAGTTGGAGAAGAGACTGAAGGAGCTGAGGGGGTTTGCAGACCCATGTGGGGAGCAACAGTGTCAAACAGCCAGACGCCCCGGAGCTCCTAGGGTCTGGACCACCAGCCAGAGAGTACACATGGAGGGACCCATGGTTCTATCCGATTATGTGGCAGAGGATGGCCTTGTTGGACATCAGTGGGAGGAGCGGCCCTGGGGCCCGAGGGGTTAGATGCCCCAATGTAAGGGAATGCCAGGATGAGAAGGAGGGAGTGGGTGGATGGGTGGGGGAGCACCCTCATAGAGGCAGGGGGAGTGGGGATGGGATAGGGGGTTTCCAGATGGGAGATCTGGACTGGGGATAACATTTGAAATGTAAATAAAATATCCAAAAAAAAATCCAAAAAACAAGAACTTTAATAGAACCGAAGAAAGAAAAGTACCTGAAAGCAGAAAAGATGCAATCAAAAAGTCAACTAAAATGTTACTAACAGAGTAAAATATGTCCTGGATGCTATCTGCCCAAAACAACACTCTAGTGGTTTGGAAAGGGTCTCAGAAATAAGCATGCAAGCAAAAAGTGAAAACAGTACTAGAAGAGATAAAACGGGAAATTTCCCAAAAGACACAATGTCTGGTCCACAGAAAGTAGGGCAGAGCAGTTAGAAAACGGTCTAGAATGTTTAATATCCAAAGCGAAATTTCAGAAGGAAAGCGTTGATGAAAATGATGGAAGTCATCTGGGAAAGACTATTCACAATAGCGTTCAGACACGGGAGAGATGGGTCAGTGGTTACGAGCACCGCATGTCCTTCCAGAGGACGCAGATTTAATTCCCAGCACCTAGACAACAGCACCTTAACCACCTGAAACTCTAGTTCCAGGGGATCCAGTACCATTCTTCTGGCCTCCATCACAGGCACCAGCGGTGCATTTGTTGCATATACACAGATGGAAACAAAATGCCCATTCCCATAAAATTAATTAATTTGTTAATTAGAAAAGAATGTTCAGAATTAAATAATGTGAGTTGTTGCCACACACCTGACATGCAGAATGAAACGGATTCATAGAAAGATGAAAAAAATTAAGGATTCTCACAGAATCATAGGTACTTACCGAGGGAGACTTACAGGATAAGGAGCCAAAGAAATTTTAGATTTCACTGTGACGGAAATTAGCTAGTAAATAACACAGCTTCCACATTTTTGGAGAAACTGAGTTCATCACTAAAATTCTACATTCGACTGCGCTTTCCAAAAAGGATGACACTAAAATGAAGACATATTTAGGTATGCCACTATCTAACAGAAATGTCATTTCCCATGATCCTTGTCTAGCAAAGCTCCTGTGTGATGGATTCCACCAAAACAAAAGGTGACCAAAAGAGAGAAAGACATGGTTATGGCAAAAAAGAATAAAACACAGGAATAAGAGGAAAGCTCTTAACATAAAAAGGAGAATCCCAAGGCATAACTATGTATCAGCCCAAGAGACAATCCAATTCATTATTAGAAACTGTTGAGAAGTTGAATATCATTCCTTCTAGACTAAAACATTTGAAGAATGATGGATAAGTTAGATAATGGGTGAAGAATTTGGGCTGAATTAGTGATAAATACACAAAGAACTAAACCAAAAACCAAAAGAAAAATTCAGAAAAAGTTCTTCAGAAAAAGAACTACAATTTAATATACTGTTTATGAATAACCTATTCTGAATGTAGAAAATATTGAATGTAGAACTATGGTAAGTATATAGGCAGAGAGAAACAAGAGCTCTGTCTCTGTCTCTGTCTCTCTGTCTCTCTGTCTCTCTGTCTCTCTCTCTGTCTCTCTGTCTCTCTTTCTCTCTGTCTCTGTCTCTGTCTCTCTCTTTGTGTGTGTGTGTGTGTGTGCATGTGTGTGTGTGTGTGTGTGTGTTTTGCAGTCATGTATATGAAGTAAGAACATAATGCCTAAACTGAAACATCTGTAAGTAGCACTATATTTAGCAATTCTTCCCAACTTTGTTCAAGACATGGCACACATACATAAATATTTATAAGGCACACCGGAATAAATGGAAAAGTCTGATTGATATTGGAGGCAACTAGACAGGGGCTTGGGCCACCCCAGGTTCCACCTGATCACCCTGAGGGCAGGGAGGATCAATATCTCTCCCAACACCTGAAATCTATTTTCTGCTTACTGACTGAGAAGCTCTGATTTAGAGATGAGGGGTAAGTACCAAAAGAACAACTGAGAAGAAATGATGTCCTCTGGGGAGAGGGAAGAGTGGGAACAACACACAGAAAGGACAGAATTCTGCAATGCTTCATAGTCTATTCTACTGAGCCACTGACTCTTCAAACCCTATGCGTATATCACTTTAACTATAAGAAGGAAATCAATCAATCAATACAACTTATGTTATGAAAGGGTAGGCTAAACTGAAAATGGATGGTAACATTGTGCATTTTTATGAGGTAAGCATACATATATCTCCCTGTTCAACTTTTATAATAATTAGGAACTGAGCATTGGTTTTTGCTACATACATGTTTCTGAAATGAAGAAACATGGGGAAGGAGAAAGTAAGTACACTGCTCACATTAACACAGACAATAAAGACAACACTGAAATCCAGGAAGACCTTTGTCTATATACTAGAACTAAACTCTAGTCTTATTACATTGTCTCTGAGAGACACCATAGCTGGAGGGTCTGGATAAAGGACAATGTATAGCAGGATAAAGGAAGTTCTTCAGCTAGGTGCTTAGAGAAATGGAGTATGCTAAGAGTGTTTTTGTCCACCTCGAAAATGAACTATAGGAGCCCACAGAAGTCAGAAAAATGAGTACAAAAATTATTTTCCATCACCTTCTTAGTCTTCCCCATTAGTAAACTTCCAAAGCATGTCCTGGCTTCCTTATGCAATCTTGATTCAATCAAAGGCCCTATTATTTTAGAATCTATCACCCCTGTTCTGTGGAGCTGCTACACTCAGATGATTTAACATGAAGGCTGAAATCATGGAAGCCAATCTCAGAGGATGTTTATCATCCTTTCTCACATTACTACTTAATCATTTTAATGAGGTCCCTTATATTTCTCCAACTTCAAGTTAGAATTTAACTTCAGTAAAGTATTACCCGGAAAGGAGGACTTTAAGAGCAAGCTTAGTCTTCTTATATACAGGCTTGAGAGAATGTGTAGGCTCCTTTTTCTTCTTCCCTCATGTGAGGGTACAGGGACCTTTATTCCCTACCTCAAGGTGTAGCAGGAGGGATCATCAATGAAACAGACACTGCACTTCACAAGACACTGCACTTGCTGGTTCTTTGATCTTGGAGTTCCTAGCCTCCAAACCCAAGAGAAAATAATTTATATGTATAAGTTATTAAGTCTAAGGAATTTGGTACAGTTGTCAAAATATACTGAGTCACTACTGGTTACCATGATTTCCAATATGGACTCTGATGAATAAAAAATTCTTTCAGATGTATTCAATGCAGCATTTTATAATCAAAAGCTCAGAAGAAAAAAGAAAGGGAAAAAGCTTTGGAAGATGTGAAATATATATATATTCATATATATTTCATAAATATAGTTAAGTGAGCAACCAATGCAAGAGGCTCTGACAATACCTGACTAATACAGATGTAGAGGCTCACAGCCATTCATTGAACTGAGTACACGGTCCCCAATGAAGGAGTTAGAGAAAGGTTCTATGGAGCTGAAGGGTTTGCAACCCCTTAGGACGAACAACAATTACTAACTAGTACCCTCAGAGCTCCCAGGGACCCAACCACCAATCAAGGACTATACAGGGTGGGATTGAATGTTGTACTGGCAGCAGGTATATAGTAGAGGATTGCAAATTCGATCATCAATAGGAGTAAAGGACCTCGGCCTTGTGAAGGTTTTGTGCCCCAGTGTAGGGGAATGCCAGGGCCAATAAGTGGGAGAGGGTGGGGGGACAGGCATTGGGAGGGGGGAGGCAAAAGGGGTTTGTTCTTGTTTTTGTTTGTTTGTTTGTTTTGGAGGAGAAAATGGGAAAGGGAAAATGTACATGTAAATAAAGAAAATACCTAATTAAAAAAAAAAAAAAGTTTATGTCTTTTTCCACGAATTGGCAATTTATTAAAATTGACCAAAGCTGCATCCTTCTAAAAAAAAAAAAAAAAAAAAAAAAAAAAAAAAAAAAAAAAAAAAAAAACTTTCTAAAATAACTAGCTTCAGAAAATTTCTAATTTATTACTCGACACACTTGTAAGGAGAAAAAAAGACTAGTTTTAAATAGACAATTCAAAGTAAACAACAGCCCTGGTTTCTAATAACACAATTTTAAATCATAGAGGCAACTTAGATAATGTATATTAACAGATTAATGACAGTGAATTGACTGATTTTGGAAATTTTTTCCTACAATTTCTCTATGTCCCTTTTTCTGGAACCAGTCATGAAGGTATTTATAGACTAAACCTTTCTTTAATACATAAAACACACATGTACTTTTATGTGCACATATGCACAACCCTTTCTTAAACACTAGCCTGACAATGAAGTATTCATTACTATCTAAAATCAGATTCTACTCAGAGCAGCATTCAGTTCCAAAGCAAGAGATAGGCCATGCCTGTCATACTCAAAGGTTATATCTGTGGTAGTTCACATTTAATTAGCTCTCCACTTGCCTTCTTTTTCCTAGCTCCTCTTCACTCACTACCATTGCTCTACATAAATAATTTATCTCCACAGCAAGAGACTAACTCTTCTCTGCATGGGGAGTCAAGCTAAAAGAAGTGGCCTTCCTTGACTATAAAGGCAATTATTTTTGTGTGGATTTCATACATAACTACTGTATTTTTTTAAATACAACAGTATTTTAATACTAGTACAATGAACAAAAATATTTCATTATTTACCTATCTTTTGTTTCAGTTCACAAATATTTGTACAAACGTTGTCACCCCCTTTCCTGTCCCCACAAAGTGCTTCCTGGGGAACTCATCCCATAATAGCCCTTATTTGCATCTGATCATTCAATCAAAGACTCTTTGGGGGATGCTCACAGAGTTGAGTAGTGCTGATTAGTCCACACTAACCTAGAAGATACATTCTAAAACTTAAACTCTGAAAAGGCAAGCTGAGTAGCATGTCATTTTTTTTCTGTAGTATATGTCATGGTTATAATTAACTTTGCATTATATAGCAATATATATGTGGATTCTGTAACTCATAGGTGAATCGTGTCTGATTTGGAGTAGCTGTTTCTAGTCTCACCTCTCTAGCACTGTGACCAAGCGTTATTGCTTAGGAACTTCAGTTTCTTTATTCTTGGTTAAATACTGATAGTGGCCATGCTACCCAGCCACTATGAGAATGGATGATTGATATCAACAAGGTAGCATTTGATCTAGAAACACCATCAACTAAAGTTCTTCAAAAGTATACTTGAAATGGACAAAACAGAGTTTGTTTTCCTGACAACAAGGCTGGTCCCTGAATTTTTCTCCCTGTGGAATTGAAGCTATTTTTCAAGAAAAAGAACATTTGATCAAGTCTACTTGAAAAGTGTCACTTTCTCTTCTATGAGACACTTATATACTCAATATTCTGTACTTGGGAAATATTTTCTTCACAGAAAGTCTTTGAATGTGTTTTAGGACAATACCATTGTACAAAATTCTGGTGGTGTATCTATGTGCTACTGTTCCTGTAACAAACTCAGCTGGTAATACTTTTCCAGATTCCCATGTGCAGTTTCTTCTACCCAGTTTTCAGCTTGGTTATGTTTTACATTAGCCATTGATGATGAATAAAAATAGTAAGTGGCGCACGCCTTTGATCCCAGCACTTGGGAAGCAGAGGCAGGCAGATTTCTGAGTTCAAGGCCAGCCTAGTCTACATAGAGTGAGTTCCAGGACAGCCAGGGCTACACAGAGAAATCCTGTCTCAAAAAAAAAAAAGAAAGAAAGAAAAGAAAGCATTTCCGTTTTCTTGGTTATTCTTTTTATGTGTTTTGCGGTATTTTATTTAGTTTCATACTTAGAGGGCTGTAATTTAGTCATTATGGTAAAGCTCTTTCAGGTGCAAGTTAGATTTCTGAGTTTCTTAAACATAATCCCTATTATCCCTTCTTACCCTTGCCCCTCCCATGTATCCCCTTCTTCTAAAGACCATGTCCTATTTTCAGGGCTTTTGTTCATTCATTTGTTTGTCTGTTTGTTAAATACAAAGGGAATATGTTCTGCACAAGTGTCCTATTAGTTTCATCCAAAACAGTGGGACCAGAGCTTAACTTACATCTTATAGGTAGAAAGTGAGAGCTATTTCTAACAATTGGCCGATTTGACTCCCATCTCCTACGGTAACTTGGCCGCACTATTGAAGTTGAAGTGTAAGAGTCTGGAGAATGATCCCTTGCAAAATAAAAGGTTAGGTGAGGCAATGGTCCCTGGGTCACAGACTTCTGGCCTCCACACTTTTTTGAGTTCCCTGTATCTGTCAACAGCAGCATGACCCTGAGCCTGTGGACAGACATGTTTGTGTTTAGAGCGCCCTGGACAGAAGAACAGCAAGTCCCCCAACTCCCGGCCATGCGCACTGGCTGTCCAGGAGGAGTGGGAGCATGGGATCACACACTGTTTATTTGTGGTTCTTTTAAGTGATGTCCAGAGACCTACATTTCATGCTTGTTTGAAAGTGTATACCTAACAGGGGAAGCTGTTAAACAGCGGTCGGCCTTCACTCCAGTTATTTACTTATTTAGTTACGTGTCAGCATGCGGTTTATTGAGTCATAAGTCTTCTTAGTGTGTAAAAATAACCAGGATTTGAAAGTATTTGAAGAAAATTAGTATTTTATATTTATAAATATTTCAAAACTATCATATTTGCCTGCCAATATTTAAATTAAAGCAAAAGAAATCAGGTTCTTTTTCTTTTTTTATATAAATGCTTTCTTTGACTAGTAGTATGATGTTTTAAATAGGAAGAGATAAATGAAGACAAATAATTGACTTCAGGGTGTGAAAAAATCTACAAGTTATCCTAAAATAAACTGAGTCAAATTCCTTGAAAGTGCTGAAAACTATTTCAAGATAAGCAGATTCAATCAAGTGGGAACTAAGCAGTCCTTTGTAAGCTATGCGTTTTGTTACAAATCTCTGACCTCACACAGAAAGGACTCGTACATGAGGAGGAAAAAAAATCACAAAACACTTTTTATGCTATTTCTTATTGTGAGAACTGGCAACATAAACAATATTGTTTAGGAAAAATAAATTTCTAGCGTAAAAGAATAGACAGAAAAAGAGACAGATGAAGAAAGACGTTCAAAGTCACTTTGTAAGCTAGCCCATGTGATCTGTAATGATGAATATTTTCTTCATTATAACCTATGCAGAAGAAAAAATATGCACCAACCCTCATGGCATAACCCACAAGGCAAGTTCAATGAGAGAAGAAGCATTTCTCTTTGGCTTTTGGAAGTTTTTCTATGCAGT
The DNA here is from genome assembly GCA_019843815.1 of Montemys delectorum. Taxonomy (NCBI): domain Eukaryota; kingdom Metazoa; phylum Chordata; class Mammalia; order Rodentia; family Muridae; genus Montemys; species Montemys delectorum. Next base: position 15,438 of record JADRCD010170982.1, read on the forward strand.
ACATTAAGAAGAAGGCAGGATGATTTTCCTCCACAGATATAGCAAATCTCTCCCCTAAGGCCTCCTTCATGCCCCGCCCCCATCCTTGGTGTGCTGTCACAGGGAGAAAATTGGAGCTTTTAGAAAGACAGACTGATAGGGAAGCCCCAGAGAAAGCTGAATGACACTCTGGACAGACAACACACAGCTGCCTCCTCCTGGCTCTTTGGGAAATACCCCTTAAGCAGTGGTGATAAAACACTTTAAAGAACCTTAAGGGATAGATTCCCCAGATGCCTTATCCACTCATTTTTATAACTATCACCAGCAATGAGTTTTAAGAGATAAAAGTTTGTTTGGAAATTCCATTCTCATATGAACTGTGGTTAAAAACAAATGGCTCCCCCTTCTCTCATTTTGACTAGAGATTTATGCACCTTCCAAGGCAGCCCAAGTATGATTTCTATGACTGGACTACAGAGTATCTTGACGTTACCTCTAACAATAACAAGCTCCATGACAATAACAAGCTCCATTTCTGTATTGTGGCACTACGCTCAGATTGTTCAAAAAAATCAGATCAAATTCAATACCTTAAGAAGTTGGGTCAGAGAGCTTTGGAAGGTTTCCACTAAATCAACTTGAACATTAACATTGCTCAGCTCTCAAAGTTCTGTGGACTAATATCCCCTGGGTTATGAGTGGTTTCAGGCACTAGTGTCTTCTGATATGCAAACACAACCTTAATATAAAATACCTAATGATGGTAACACAGAGAAAACAATTGTGATATTATTGTTGTTATTGCTTATTTAAAGAAAAGTCTTACTTCTGCCAGACCTACAGTGTATACACACACACACACACACACACACACACAAACACACTCGCGTGTGCGTACCCTCTAATCTGCACATACACATAAATACACATTTTGTTTGCACATTGATAAACTTCAAGAAGACAAGTAGTTATCAGACATCACTGTTCTTCATTACCACCATTCTTAGCTTTTAAAAACTCACATGGCATTTATAAGAATAATAATTCGCACTATGCATGGATTTACAAAGAGATACAAAGAAGGACTCTTAGCTTCATCCTCAGTTCAAATTTCAAATGTTGAGTAAATGGAAACCTCAGTGTGGTGTATCAAATAGTTTGATGATTCCAGTTTCAGCTGGAATAATCCAACCCCTTTCTGCACCTAGTCAGAGAAACTCCACAAGCTGTTCAATGGTGCCCCCTTCCTGTCAGTGATGAATTGACACAGAATAAAAACTGCCCTTTTACAATTTAAAACTAAGATTTGTTAACCCATATAGAACCTTTGTCAGACAAGTCAAATGAGCCACGATTCAGTATATTGAAGAACTTCATTCAAAACTATCTTTAACTTGTAGCTGGAGGGAAGCAAGAATCCCAGGACTTGGGACTCAGAATCTCAGACTGACTGAAAGTATGCCCGTGGTTGCAATACAGTCTAGAATTGCATCAAATGTTATCATAGAAATGATGTGTTCAGAGTACCGTGACACAAATTAATGACGGGAATCTTGATAAATCACAAGCTTTTAATTATGTGTTCAAACATTGGCAAGGCATGAAATCAACTGCTGGACAACTAAAATGGTATTTCAAATTCTCACAGGTTTACAGAGGTGTGTTAGACTAGTGAGTCCTTTATTCAGAGTGGCATCTATAAAAGATCTGTGTGGGCAAAAAAGCAACTGAGATTGTATTCAAGACAGAGGGGTGCCATCCTCAGTCTGAAGGCTGTAAGCAGGCACTTTTGTGCAGTTCAGTACTGATTAGTACATACTCAGTTAAATGTCATTACTATTTTCTTCATCCAAACATCTAACAATACTTACAGGACACAGTTCCACACTAAGCTCCAGAAAAAGTCAAAGGCTTTGAAGGAAACTTCTTTCTCTGGATAGTGACAAGGCAGAGGGTATTAATATCCTTGTGAAACAATAGTGGAAAGCAATGGTCCATCCTATTAGATAAGGTAAGATAATAAGGAAATAAGATGTATTTGAACATGTTTTGTTGGGCATAAAGAAAGAAAAGACAAATTAAAATAAACTAAGTGAAGAGTTAATATAATATTATATAATTTTTAGTTTGGATTTTGAGGGTTCTAAGCATCTATAAATGTGAAGATAAAATTTACAAAGATGATGAGGACCTCAGAATAATGCAAAGAAGAAAATCCAGCTTTATTTAAAATGAATGAAATCTAGAACAGAAAATAATTTTTTTTACTCTTCAAAAATAAATGAATATATAAATAGATATGGAGGTCTACCGATACTGAAACACATTTATATATTATAGAAACCAGTGAATGATTTACTGGATTGGGAGACTGGCATAACTGGAAGCCAAGATTCTTCCTATGGAAAAAAGAAGATGGAAATATAGAAAAAGCCAGAGATTATTCAGAATCATGGTTCATGGATATTTTAATTAATAACGTGACAAGAAGCCAGACAAGTCCAAGCTGCATCTAATTATGAAACAAATATGCACGTTAGAGCCACTTTAGTAAAAGCTCATAACATATGTAGTGTATGTGTATGTGTGAGTGTGTGTGTGTGTGTGTGTGTGTGTGTGTGTGTGTAAATCCAGTTTCACAAAAGTCCCCTGTGTTTCTATCATGCTGGTCGAAGAGGACATTGGTAATATCAAGCCATACCCTGAAGAAAAGGACTATACCACTGTGTACACTTCAGGTCAGGTGAGCCCCAGACAGTGAGTCATCAGAGTTCACCCGTGAAAGGCACCAGGCCCTGCAGAAAACAGAGAAAAGAAGGGAGTGATACTGTTATTTTGCATTACATGTAGATATGTGTGTTTGTGTGTGCATGTGGGTATGGGCACATGAGTGGAAGTGCCCAAGGAAGCCAGAGGCATAGATTCCCTGCAGCTGAAATTAGAGATAGCTGTGGGCCATGAGTTTTGGCAACGGAACTCTGATCCTCTGAAGAGCAGCAAGTGCTTTTAATGCAGATCCATCTCTACAGCTGCCCTCGATAATATTTTAGGGCCCTGAAAGACTTTTCAGAGGCCATATCATGAGCCAGATGAATTTCCTAAACTGAGAATTGAGACACATGGGAAATGGCATGGCTGCGAAGATCCCTCCATATATTAAGAGTCCTAATTTTAATGTCTGCTAGATGCTTTACTTCACACCATACTTAGCAATTTGCAGAGTGCTTTCAGACACACTTCCTCTACAGCAATGATACTGTCAGTGCCAACAAATACAGGTTTATATGATGCACCCACCCTGCAGCAAACACTGTTAAGTGTTCTGTGTATATCCCATTTAATCATTGCCTTTGCTACATGAAGTATTTCCTATTATCCTCATTAATATGAAATTCAGGTAGGGGAAGTAACTTGCCTGATGTCACAGAGATTAAGGGGCTATCTCATATTCTAACATAAGACTGACATTAAAATTCAAAGTCTCAATAATTGCATTCTTCTTTATGGCCACAGGAGTATCATTATTCAGATAACACAACTGAGGCCTGGAAGTGCTAAAGGATTTGTATAACTTAAAATAGGCCCCTCCAGATTCCTTAACTCTAAAGCTAGCATATTACCTACCTGGATTCTTTCAGAATGACATGAAATAATAGATATTGAGTATTGGGTAAATTGTGAAATTTGAAGCTATAGAAGGATCAGCCATTATGACCTTTAAAAAATCCTTTAGCACATCATGAAAGCAGTGAACAGTTAGAATTGAAGTGCAGCTGTGCCACTTTGGCATTAAATTCGTCAGCTTCTTAAGATGCTAAACACCCACTTAGCGTTTGCCTTGC